>ML218922.1:13318-24492 GCA_004785975.1 Popillia japonica
CCATAGGTGTGAATTAGAAGCGGTCGCCTTCATATAATTTATATGGAAAAGTCGTTTTTGCGATTTAGAATAACACGACACGGTCCGCGCACGGTCTATGCACGACCCTATATGTGTGAATTGGGCTTAATTGTATGCTCTGTAGTCCTTTTTAATGAGATAATTAATTGCAAAATACGACTAGATAGGATAAACGCTTTGAATCATAATACTGCTGGCGATGATATTGTTTGAAACTTAGGTTCGTGTGACCTTAACAGGAAGACTTTTAGAGGTTTACGAAAGTCAACTTAATATTTATATAAATTTAATTTAATTTGAAAAAACGTGTAGAAAATGTTAATATAACCGAATTATGAAACAATTACATTTTAATTGTATATATCTTTTCTACTTTATTTACTTGACGTATTACTGGTCAACAGGTTTGTTTTTCTGGCACTCTGATAGGTGTACGTTATGGACTTTTTCATTGTAATTCTGAAAATATTTTCAAAAATTAACTATCACGTTTGGTTTCTGAGATGTTTATTTTATACGTATATGTATTAAATAATAATAGTAATAATAATAATAATAAGGGTTTTTATTTCTTTCACTCACAGTATATGTACATACACAATAGAAAACAATAGAAACAATAGAGAGTACAGAAACCCTATGGTAAATGTTTGGTTCGAGAGAGAAGCTCGCTTGCCATTCTTACACTAGACCCTGATCTTACTAAAAGTATAAAATATAAGAATTACGAGCTTATAACTAACTTAAGACTAGTATTCTATAGTACTATATGTCTAAAGATATTTTTTTATTGATAAGTTAAGAGAAACTATCAAGTTATTATCATGCTAACAGGCATGTCTGAACAGGATTTAACATGTTTGGGCTTCATTTGTATGTCATAGTCGTTAAACCATTCTCTTTTTTTTCTCTAGAACCAAAAAATCAAGGAATTAATAGATCTGTGCATATAAGACCCTACAGACACTTTATTCGACTCAAATTGACTCAATGTATGGTAGTAACATTAGTTAAACGTTTTTTGAATTCGCAATGTCCCATATGCGTGTAAACAATCTTAACAGTTTTTGTTATGTAGGTATGTAGAGAATTCACCGTTTAACGGCATAGACGAAATATTACACCTTTAATAGAAAAATCATATAACCTTTAGTTAAAAATTACAAATCAAGACAAGTTGTGGACCCCTCACAATGTTTGTGCGCGATGCCTCATAAAATACTTTTACCGCATAAAATTCGGTCTGATGAAGAATTTCATCAAAGCATTGGATCAAGAGGGACCACACGGAGAAAAATTTATAGTATTTATAAGTATAAATATACTGCATTTTAGTATAATTTATTGCTATATATAGGACAGCAACATAGCATACTAAATTTAACAATAAATTTATTCCTGGAAATTAAGTACCTATTATACTTCAATTTACTATATTTTATAGTAACTTTAAGTAAATTGCTTGTACTACAATTAGCAATAATTTTATACAAAATCAAACGAAAAATGTAGGTAGGTAGTACGTGGTGTTTATCGATGTTTTACCACCAATATCAACCTTTTCACAAATACAAAGACCGCGTCATACTGCATCTCATTCTTTTTACGTACGAGCGCCTTAAACCTTCTCTCTCTCATTTCATTAGTGTTCCAACGTGCATAAATTGAAACTACCTTTATTTAAAAACCAATATAAAAACTTTTAAAAACCAATGAACTAGTTTTGCTAGATGTTGTAAATTATTTTTATATAAAAATTTCATCAAATGTAGCAAACCTTTTGTTTTAATCTTAAAACATTTTGTTTTAAGATTTTAGGAACAAAATTGTTGTTGGCCATGAAACACAGTGTTCGTAATTTTAATACAATTTATACTATTCATAAGTATAAATTTCTAAATAAAATGTTTTGCTGTCACATTTTTCTCAGTGCAGGATTTCGATACCTGAAATAAAAATTTCCTAATATATCTGAGGCAAAACTTAAAGAGCGGATTTTTATAGGACCCCAGATTAAACTGTTACAACAGGATCGAGAATTTGACGTCCTCTTGAGCGATTTAGAACGGACTGCTTGGGATGCATGTAAAAGTGTGACAAAGAATTTCTTAGGAAATAAAAAATCTGAAGATTACGAGGAAATTGTTAGTGAACTTCTTTGAAGTTACCATGCATTAGGCTGTAATATGAGTCTTAAAATATATTTCTTGCATTCGCACCTGAACTTCTTTCCCCCTAATCTTGGCGATGTTAGTGACGAGCATGGGGCAAGATTTCATCAGGATATTTCTACTATTGAAAAACGCTATCAGGGCAAGTGGAATAGCGAGATGCTTGCTGACTACTGTTGGACTTTAATTTCGGAATGTTCTTCATCCCAATATAAAAGAAAAGTGAAAAGAAAGGCTTTCTAAATACGTCCCAGAATAGCATATCCTTAGTTAGTGTTAGTATTGTATGATCAATATGAATTTCATTTGTTTATAATACCAGACGTGATAGAAGAAATTTGTTTTTATAATAATTATTAGGAATATAAAACAAAATAAGTTTGTATATAATTCACAAAGAAAAATAAAAAAAATGAAAATTTGTTATTCTGTGTAATTAGATTTTGCTTTGAACTATCCTATAAAAATATAATATGTAGGTACTCAAATTTGAAAATATAAAGATTTTCGTATATTAATAGTTTTATAAAGACGCTGATTTCTAGGGCTATACTTTGTGTAACGTATTCAGATCTATGTACTTATGTCTATTTATTATCATCATACAAGAAGTTTCTAGAAGTTCATAGTTTGACGATGCTATATTTTTTTCTTATGAAAATAACGGTAATTATCCTATACAGTTTGTTATATGTAGCTGTTTCAATATTACTAATAATATGGTATATACCTAGGCGTTTCAGTTAAAAATGTAGTTACTAGTGGTACTGGACAAAAAAAATGCTCTGTGCACACTAAAATAATTTTATTTTATTTATTATTGTTTCAACATAATTTTTTTACACTTTTGAGAATTACTTACACAAAAAAGGTTCTCACTAATTCAAAAATATAATACATATTTTGAATAGTAAATTATTCTTCGTAGCTTTTGTAGAGGGTAAAATCTATTTTATGTAAAGCTATTCCCCAGTCGTCAATAGACTTCAGAACTCTTGTTTTTAAATTATTGTACAATGTAGTACCATGTATGGTTACGTTCATGTTGTATTCTAGAGTCTAATCTAACACTTTTTCTTCTTGTTTGATGTTATGGCAATTGTAATACGATTGCGTTACGTATTCATTACTAGTTAAAGAACAGCATAATGTCGTTTCTGGTTAGTAAAAACTGGGAATGCGTGGAGCTGACAAAGTAGTGTCAAATTCATTGTTTAACAGCTATATTTCGTTATACAGGAAAGTGTTGTCACGTTATCAGTGATAGAACTGTACACGTATTTGTTCTTCTTCCGACGCGTATAATCCTGAATTACTTGGCTTTAGGCCAGACATTCCACCTGAACTCCACAAGTTGTATAATGTAATACCTAACACGTTCCGCTTGTTCAATATGCGTGTAAAGAAGACATAGTCTAGTCATTACTGTAAAATATGTCAAAATAGTAACACTAGCCTCACCACAGCTAATGTAAGTAGATGTCGTCGGCAAATCCAGATTTATTTTGTATTGAAACAGCATAGTTTATTTTTTTACTAATAGAGGATTAATAGTAGCACAAATGCGTCAATTGTTTAGAAACTAATGCTAGAAATATATTGTGACTTGAGAAGTAAAGTTAAAAAGTATTTCAGAAACTATATTTATGAAGCTGTTGCTTTGATAGACTATGAATGTCTCAATACTATTTAGGTAGCAAAAGGCATTTTGCAACTAGTCACGAAATGCATGTTGTTTTTGTATTACAATGAGAAATGAAGCCAAAACTTAAGCGGTATTGATTTTCGACTAAATTGTTTATAATGCTGGTATATGGTTATTGACTTAACCTGATGCCGAATACTTGAATATTGTACAAGGTTCTGCATAGATTGAATCAGAAAATATAATACTGTACTTGGTAAAGAACGATAAAAAATACGCTTGATATTATTCGTTTTTGTTATGATTCTTTCAGTGTTGCATCAGATTCTATAAACTACATACATTGGTTTTTATTTGTGTAAAGTAGAAAGGTATAAAGTTAAAACCATCAGTATTTATAGTAGTAGTTTTTTAATTTTAGCCTAAAGGTAGATATTCGTAGTAGGTAGTTTAAATATGGTAGTTACCTACATAGATAGCAACATATGTATCTGGCTCGAGTTACAAAGAAATAGTAACGAATCCCGTAATTTATTATTAGCATTAATATGTAATGTGTCAATGGAAAATAGCAACGTATAGAGTTGAGGTATGAGTTTTTAATAATACAACCAATAATGTTTCAGACCGAAACTTTTTAGTAAACTTTTACGGTTTAAAATCGTTTCTGCAGCGTGGAGATTTTCACATTGCCGATTTTAGTTCATGGCACTCTATAATAGAAGCAACTTCAAGAGTACAGCACATCAAGAGGAAGCAAACACATACATTGGTGTATAACAATGAAACGTAATAAAGTATCGTTTACTGTAAGATAAGTTAAGAAAATAAGCTATTATCAACAGGTTTTTTTTCTTACACTCTGATAGGTGTACGTTATGGACTTTTTAATTGCAATTCTGATAATAATTATCACGTCAGGTTTCTGAGATGTTTTTTTATACATATGTGTATTACATGTACTATATGTCTAGATATTTTCTTATTAGTAAGTTAAAAGAAACTACCAAGTTATTATCATGCTAACGGGAATGTCTTAACAGGATTTAACATGTTTGGGCTGCATTTGTACGTCATAGTCGTTAAACCACTCTCTTTTTTTTTCTCTAGAACCAATAAAATCAATGAATTAATAGATCTGTGCATATGTGAGCTTATATAAGACCTTACAGACACTTTATTCGACTCAAATTGACACAATGTATGGTAGTAACATTAGTTAAACGTTTTTTGAATTCGCAATGTCCCATATGCGTGTAAACAATTCTAACAGTTTTTGTTATGTATGTGGATAAATCACCGCTCAACAGCATAGACGAAATATTAATTTAAATTTATTTTAATAAAAAAAATCGTATAACCGTATAATCGTATTTTAAATTAAAAATTAGAAATCAAGACAAGTTGTGGACCCCTCACAATGTCTGAGCACGATGCCTCATAAAATACTTTTACCACCATTACACATAAAATTAGGTCTGATGAAGAATTTCATCAAAGCATTGGACCAAGAGGGACCAGGATTTCGATACCTTAAACAAAAATTTCGTAATATATCTGAGTTAAAACTTAAAGAGGGGATTTTTATAGGACTCCAGATTAAACTGTAGAATTTGACGTCCTCTTGAGCGATTTAGAACGTACTGCTTGCGATGCATTTAAAAGTGTGACAAAGAATATTTTAGAAAATAAAAAATCTGAAGATTACGAGGAAATTGTTAGTGAACTTCTTTGAAGTTACCATGCATTAGGCTGTAATATGAGTCTTAAAATACATTTCTTGCATTCGCACCTGAACTTCTTTCCCTCTAATCTTGGCGATGTTAGTGACGAGCATGGGGAAAGATTTCATCAGGATATTTCCGATTTCATCAGGATATTTCCACTATTGAAAAACGCTATCAGGGCAAGTGGAATAGCGAGATGCTTGCTGACTACTGTTGGACTTTAATTTCGGAATGTTCTTCATCCAAATATAAAAGAAAAGTGGAAAGAAAGACTTTCTAAATACGTCCCAGAATAGCATATCCTTAGTTAGTGTTAGTATTGTATGATCAATATGAATTTCATTTGTTTATAATACCAGATGTGATAGAAGAAATGGTTTTTATATAATTATTAGGAATATAAAACAAAATAAGTTTGTATATAATTCATAAAGAAAAATAAAAAAAAATAAAATTTGTTCTGTGATTATTAGTGTTTAATCATTGTATCGAATAACTATTGTATCAAATTTGTAAAATTAAATTCGGAAGAACAAATGAAATGCCTACATATCTTGGACATATTGTGTACTTAGTAAAGCAGCGGCAGCTATTACAGTATCTGACCGCTTTTCGTGAAATGTCCAGACTTTTCATGAAGTGCTATATTACGCTAAGTGGCTACGATGTATACGACTTATAGAAACGTTTTCCTTTTGATACACTATGCTTTTATATAAAAAAAAATAAAATAAGGTAACCACTTAATGCGTAAATATACTAGGTATGATTCCCGATATGAAATATATTCAATTTTTGCTTTCTCTAATGCCGGTCTAATATCTAAATGTAGAACGTCTAATATAAAATTAAACAAACCTGCATTGAACGATTAATAGCTCGTTTGTACATACAGGTAAAAGCGAGTAAGTGACGCACACGTGTCTGAAACGGAAAATAATCATACCTTTTAAAATGTAATTAACAGAAGCAAATATCTATAACATCTACTTCCATACGGTTACAAGAAAGGATCTCTAAAAATCTTTGTATCTGCTTTTGTATAAATTGAGTTAATAGTTGAAGAGCTATAATTCTCTCATTACTAGGTAATACATACATACATGAACTTCCGTTCCATCGCCAACGTACAAAATATTAATTGTTTTGAGGAGATCGCCATGTGATAAATTGAAAAAATTCTTACCTTTATGTAAATTGTGTGTTTAAATTATAATCTGCTGAAATAATCTGGTAACACATGTTACATAAAGCAAATTAAATTGCGTGCGAAAATAATGAATCACTAGGGAATATAGCAAAAATTAACATTTCATTTTTCTACTAACAGATTTAAATCCAGCAATGCGATATTTTGGTGTATGTAAATTAGTTCCAAATACATAATCAAACAAAGTATTTATCATTTATAACAGCATTTTTTCACATAAAGCTATTTTAAAATTACTACTTTTATTTATATACGAAATCTATTAAGATTCTTGTCTTTGTATCCTTAAATTTTGTTGTTTGAAATTATCAATTGCTGCTAGTAATTTCCAATCATTTTTTACTAAATTTATGCCGAAGTATAACGCTGTATATAATGTATGATTGTTGATAATTGTTTTGCAGTTTTGTTTTTTTTAACGTAGGTAAATAAACTTGTAAAAACTTGTAAACTTCATGCCGGCGCAATTATTTGCGGTTACAGACGCAAAGGAGGACCAACTCAGTACTAACATTAATAAATTTTCGAACCGTATGTAGACTTTTGTTGTAAGCGGTTTTAATATAATATTGACTTTTATTTTGTTTCACGCACATAATGCACTTTTTATTAGTTTTTATTATGTATAATATTACAACAAAAATAAGGCAATTTTTAGTTTACTTTGTCTGTTTGTCGACATTTGTCAGCCGTATGTATACTTTTGTGGGTAAATGTATGTCTTTATTTTCTCTAAAAAATATCTTGTCTTTTACAACTCTTCAACATTTTCTACAAATAATTAAAGGTTAATTAAAGCTACCGTGACCATAAAGTTTAAGAAGAGTATTATATAAATACATCCATGTGTTGTATTTTATTATAAAATAGCGTATAAAATAGTAAAGGAAGGAAGTATGGTGTTGATTTCGTGATATAAAAACGAAATATGTACATACATACTTTCGTGGAGCTTATTCACTATACTGCGCAGATTTAAACTTTGCATGAAGGTAGTAATTAATATAGTCAAGTTGCCTGACAAGAGTAATAAATATTTACTCGAACATAGAAGGGAAAACAATAAAACGCGAGACTTATGAGACGTTTAATTTAATAGCTTCTAAACTTAGTAAGTAGTACATTTTTACGTGCTTATTCAACTCTCCGATGGAATAACCGCTTCCATTACTTTTATTTACATTTAGATGTGTGTCAATCAGATTGGGCAGCGATTAATTATTGCTTTCGTCATAACAGTATATGTATAAGCTAAATATTACTATTACGATAGAATATCTCATCACCCTATCACCACAGTGATTACGAGATTATAATATTGACAGATACTTCAGTATGTTTACTATTTGTCTCATTACTTTTACATTTGTTCTGATATTGCCAAATGTAACGACAACTACAGGAATAATTACAGGAATTATACAGAGCTTTAATAAAGAGTTATGTAGTTTTGTAATTTCTTTTAGATATCAAGATTTGTGTGATAGCTTGTGATAATTCTGTTACTGCCCCCTTATATTACGGTAATGCCTTTCTGTACTTTTATTAAAGTTTAAAAATAAATTAAATTTAATTTCAACGTAAAAGCTTAATTCAAGTTGCTGTCTATTAAGCTTGCATTCAACTTTTCATGCAGTAAGGTCATGAACTGAAAACAGGGCTTTCAAACTGTATGGGTGTTTTATAAACATGTTATAATGGTTTGAAAACCAGATGCAATGGAACGTAAAATCTAGTATTTTGTATACTACCTTTCCAAAAATTATCAGAAACCTAATAAATCATTTTCCTTTCCTTACATTTTGCAAAAATTTGTATCAAGTATTTTTGCAAAATGTAATAATTCTGTTGCATCTGAATTGGCCAGATGTGTTGCGGAACAATTGCAATAGTGTGTATAATTGGATCATCTTTTTTATAAAAGATACCGTATGTTTCGCAGAACTTTCCATCAAAACGTTCTACCACCCATGTCCTACCCTCTTTCATGCAGTACAGTATTCAACAATTTGAATGTGATGTGTTGCTCTACAATTATACGCACAATAATTATTACACAATAAATAGTTTCGCATTTCTTGCTATTTCTGTACATCTCGTAAACAACATTTCTTATAGCACACTCTGCAATCTCTACGACTGGCTTCTTTTTCGTTTAGGACTGCAAAGTGCGTGATCTTCTTGCGTATTGGAAGAAATTCTGCCACGTTTATTCCCAAAATTCCTACTGCGTGCTACAAAAAAAGGTGCAATATGAATTCAGAAACTATAGAACAATATAAATAAGATTTTACTTCTCTCACAGCAGACAAAGGCAGCAGAGGTTCCTTGTTATCGCGCTCTGCCTCACAATTTGCAATTGCGCACGCAATAAACCGTTTACATTAACTGCAAAACGCCTACGGCATTGCTAGTTATGAAAAACATCTGATTTCTAGTAATGCAAATAACTGTTTTGTAGTTATAACAATAACTTTTGTTGCAAATACACGAATTTGAAAGCAAACCAAGAGTAAACAACCACACGTCAAAAATACAATAATGGCAGAAGGTTATCTGGCAGCACCGCATGCCCGTACGAATATAAAATCGCAGTTATATTAATATTTTACTTTTATAGGTATTTTATTATTTCTGTATTGGAAATTCCGTTCATGAAGTGCACGTCTTCGAATCGTGAAACATATTATAATAATATCTTTCAGTTAAAACAATGGGGAGGTTGTTCTAAAATTATTTATATAAGTATAAATTGATTAATATAAGGAAATTATAGCGAAAAGTGGAGCAATAGAGAACAAATCTAGGACAAACTGTGACAATTATGTGTAACATAATACATGTTCTCGAAAATAGAAAATCGCTATTGATGACACGTTGTTTTCGGTTATTAATCACCCTGTATATGTGTTCAGTTGTCATTACTATATATATTCAATACTAATAATTTTTTGAGCAAAAGTTTATAGTTGAAAAAATAAGTGCCTTATTTTGATTTGTTAGGAATATCCTGATAAAATCTAAACAATGATTTCAATTGTGGTTTATCCCGTCTTCTAAAATGCTTATGTTTGTGAATTATGTCTGTAAATGTTTTCTTTAAAAACAATTTTTCCTGTGCTGCACAAAAAAAAACTTCCGTTTATTTTATTCTAATGTTAAAAAGCTCACCTGCCTGAATCCATATTTCAAAAATTTTAGTTACTGTTAGTAAATATTATCGTTAGCCAAAATTATAATAACCATAACGCACGTATAAGATCAATATTTCTTTGTTTTAGTTGAAAAAGAAGTTCTATTTTTACATTAAAAGCAACCACTTATTCTGGTATAATATATTACATGTCTCGCATTATGTAAGCAAATACCATTTTAGATGGACAAACATATCTTCATTCATCACTCGATATTTTAATATTGGAAATTAATGTATTGAGTGGATAGTAAGATCTTTCATATTTTATATATTATATAAATATTATACATATGATGTATAGGTAATATTAATAAATGAGCGCGTGAAAAAAATATTTGATGTGGTGTTATGATTTTTTTAAGTATGATTATTATTAATAGTACTACTCGCTGATACTCTATTTGATACTCTAAACGGTAGCTATTTTGCAAACAAATTTATGTTACCCTTGATTTAATAATTTCAGTGAAAAATCCTTAATTATATATTTTCCCACACATTTTAGTTTGGAAATATGTGACACGCTGTCACGGTTTCTGAAGTGTTTTATTTATCTATTAGAGTATGCCTGAATCAACTAGGACACTGATGTCGATCGAAAAACTTTTGAAGGATATCGTCTAGTCCCATTTTGTTGTATAGGCTCTGGCTGGATATGTTGCTAGTCAACTACAGCAGTGCGCTGGACAAACGAGTAGCTATGGGAAACATTCGGTATTCTACATTCTGTGTAGACACCTTAGTCAGTTTTGATGTAGAATTTCTCCTTACTAACGTACCAGTAAATTAAAAATTAAATTATATCATCATCAAATAATTAGCAGCGGCCGAATTATGAGAATATTTTGCAAGACTTTGTTTGATGTGAACACATACAGTACTTCTTATGGAATGGGATATTTATGAACAAAAGAGTGAAGTAATGGAGCTAACATCTTTATGGAAGTCTTCGAATAAGAGTATATTGAATCTAGCAAGCTAAAACTAACATGTTGGTATAGGTATGTGAACGGCACCTTCCTTAAATGGCCACATAGCCAAAAAACATTAGATAACTTTCTGCAACATTTGAACAGGGAATACAAGTATATCAACTTCAAAGTTCCGTATAATGACACCTTATCAAACTTTTCTCGACGTATTGAAAGAGCCCAATGATAATAATAATAATAATAATAATAATAATAATAATAATAATAATAAT
>ML218922.1:24502-84233 GCA_004785975.1 Popillia japonica
AATAATAATAATAATAATAATAATAATAATAATAATAATAATAATAAAATAATAATAATACGTTTATTGTCCAACAGATTGCCAGTTACAGGACAACAAATTTAAATATGTAGGTACATACAAAAGATAATTAAATTAAAAACAAAATTAAATATTAATTTTATTATAAAAAATGTCTTCATAGTGCAGATCAGCAGAGCGGCACATAGTAGACAGAGGTGAAGCTTGTAATAAATTGGTCCTAGAGAAGGGTAAAGCAAAGGAAGAAGAGGAACGAGAGGAAAGTCTCGGGATACGGAAATTTAGAGAGGCAAGAAGAAAAGGATTGTCGATAGCGTCATGCACCAACTTCCATATAAAACGAGCTCCATGGCATTCGCGGCGACAAGTTAAAGACTCCACTGCGTGTCTATCCAATAAAGTTATGTAATCCGTTCCCTGCTGTGGATAAACACCATCCGCCTTGAAAGAGAGGTATTTGAGGAAACGTCGCTGAACTTTTTCAAGCGAAAGTTGAAGATACACATAACGAGGAGACCATACCTGTGAGGCGTATTCCAACTTGCTCACAACGAAACTGAAATATAATTTTTTCAAGAGTTCACTGTTCCGAAAAGATTTACACGATCGGATAAGAAATCCTAGCGTTTTTGATGCTGACAAACAGAGATTGGCAATATGCGGTGCAAAGCTCCTTGAGTGATCAAACAATACACCGAGATCCTGCACGGATTCAACTTTCATCAACACATCATTGTCCATCAAGTAGGCGGTGAGAATTGGATCAACCTTTCGAGACGAAACAACATTTACTGATGTTTAATTTTAAATCGTGTTTAGCACACCAGTCAGCCGTATAATTGATGTTGTTTTGTAGATCTAGAACATCAGCCAAGTTAGTGATAGAAATATAAATTTTGATATCGTCAGCATAAGCAAGAACTGGACACGAGAAACTTTGCAATAAGTCATTAATATACAAAATGAAAAGTAAAGGTCCCAAATTAGATCCTTGAAGAACGCCTGAAGAAGGACAGAATTCGAAAGATTTAAAACCATTGTAATATACATAGTTGGATCTATTACACAAATAAGATTCAATTAATTTTAGTAAGGAAGTAGTGAGGCCGAGACAACATAATTTCTGGAGCAAGACACCGTGATCAATGCTGTCAAAAGCGCTGCTAAAATCCGTATATATCACGTCAACCTGGCCCCGTCTGTCCAGCTCCTGACAAATAAATTGTGTAATATTGACAAGATTGCTGACTGTTGATCGTCCACGTACGAAACCATGCTGATGAGGTGAGATGAGAGATTGAAGATTATTGTATAGATGGTGATAGAAATTCTCAAAAACTTTGGCGAAGTTGGATAATATGGATATGGGTCGGTAGTGGTTAGTTTCAGCTTTAGCGCCCTTCTTAAATATCGGGGAAACTCTGGTTCTTTGCCATAGCTTAGGAAAGGTTGACGTTTTAATTGATAAATTAATGATAATTGCTAACGGTTTAGCGAAAACTATTCTGGTATCTCTCAATAAAAACGATGGAATTAAATCATCTCCAGAAATATTATTGTCAGGGAGCGATGACATAATCTTAATTAGTAATAATATAATGTTAATTAGCAATAACCAGATAAGCTACACAAAATGTCGTAAGAAAACGCATACGGATCAATACTACCAAGAAGAACAGAAAACACCAGTGATAACAAACACAGACCATCTGAGGTTCAATACGTACCAATGCGCTACGAAAGTACGACTACAAAATCAAAAGCATATTCCGAAAACGAAAAAAAGATACGCGAGAATGGAGACCAATGAGAACCAAAGAATATATGTATATCTACCTTTCATCGCTGGAAGAAGATATGACAATTACGTTAACCAAATTAAGCTCGCGTTAGATTATACTCCAAAGGCATTTACAAATTTCAATGCAATTGTGGAAAAAGTTACATCAGATAAAAAGAGCAAGAAGCATTTAGTCCAGAATCAAAAAACATCGAAGAGATACCCAACGTGGATATACTGAGAATCACTGGAAATTATGGAATATATAACAATTAAAACCAGAAAGATGTGTATAAATTCAGCATAATCGGCGTTTTGAGAACAAAGACCAGACAACCACAACTTAGTCTTAGAACCTTTTTGAGGAAGTTGACAGCATTATCGGTGAAACGTAAACACTTTTCAGTAAACAACGGCCGTTAAAATGTACGCTGAACTAATTAAGATCACTTTTGTAAACACTGATCCACAACAAAACAATTAAAATTATTGTTTAATATCAAAGTCTACTGAAAGTTTAGTGAAAAATTGAGAAACTAATTCAAAGATTTTTTTTTCTTTTGCTTCGAGCTACGTAATGAAGTACCTGTTGCTAAATTGCAATGATTGTGATGATATTAGATGAATATAACGTTACTACTTGTAGACTTTTCATTTTGTACTTCTGCTTCTTTTTCTTTTTGTGTTTAATAAAGTATTTTGCGGTTTTATTAAGGTCATTTATTTGAATATGCAGTTCTAGAAAATATTTAAATTCAATTTCCAATTATACCGCTGAATATTTATATTTTATTTAATTACTGAGTTTTTCAAAAATGTACGACAAAATTCTTTGTACTATAAATTCAATAAATGTGTTTCCGGCTGTAAAGAAACAACTTTGCATAATATTTACTATAAAAACGTTAATAAATCCGATGTCGTTCAGACTGGACAGTGTTGGTCTTTAATTTTATTGAAATGCGTTTCAGCACCAATTCTTTAAACTTATTTTGTCTTTTTCCATAGGAATGGTTAGCTGTCAATGAGACTACAGAGCAACATTTTTAAATGATGAGAAGTTAAATATCTGCTGGTAAGTAATGAATAAATGAATTTATCTACATATACAAGATCGTTTAGTAACCTCTTATAAATTGCGATTTAGATCAGTTTCAAGAAGTAACATTTTTTGAACTGCTAGTAGTAATTATTGAAAGTGTAGTATGTTGTACGGTCGTGGATATTATTTACTCAATTAATGAATCATGTAAAAAAATATTACCATCAGTAATGATAATAAGATATTATTGCAGACGCTTTGATGTCAGGCTTAGATGAATTCCTATTATACTTCAAATTATTATAATACCATAGAATACTGTTTAATATGGTTATAATTTTACGTGAATGTTATTTGTTTCTAAATTTAACCGGAAAGCAATCTCAAAAATACGCGCAGATTCCGTCCGCAAACTGCTATTATCCCCGACTAACGTTTCCAATGGCAATAAAATAAATTAATGCGATATTAATGGGAGTGAGGGTGAAATACGTTCATCGATAAAACGAGGCCGTCAATCGAACAGTGGATGAATTTGCGTTTTCCCCGAATACGCTTCTCAATTTTGCCAATACTTAAATTTATGCCATTTGTTGTCGATAAATTGTGGTCGGTAAAGTTTGCATGTCTTTTTTTTAACATTAGCACAGCAGCATTCTATTTGAAAAATACTGAAAGTTGGATATTTCTACTTCGTTGATGTATTATGTTACTACTAGTTTGGATTAGAGTATATTTTTTGTTTTCAAGATTGTAAATTTCAAATTATAACTTTTGCCGAATTCGGATTCCGCTTCTAAAAGATCATTAGTTTGTTTGCCCTACTTTTTCCTTTATCACGTTTAGTATAGATGTCAATTTATACCATTATTTAAAATAGTGTCTGCAAAACATTTTTTTATTGGATTACGAATTAATTTACTATAAAACGAAATAGGTTTATCTTCCATGATATCAAATATTGACAGGTTAATTAAAGTTGTATTGCAAATATGTAAACTATAATGTAGTATATTAAGAGCTTTACATTGACAGCTACTTCTAATATAGGTATAGTGTTACTATTTTTATTTAACGCATTATACTTTGATGATATTAATTAAATGGTAACGCTTAGTAGTACGCTTGCATTAGATTTACCGTACGTATTTATTGTCTTAACAAAAAATGTGTGCAGTTTGTTATATTCAAAAGGAGTTTTAGAAGAGTTTTAGAAATTCCTAACTGTTTAAACTTTAAAACTGTTGCAAACAAATTTTGGCATGCATATCACAAAATTACATTCTTGGTAGAAATGTAATTTAACAATGGGCGATTAGGAGGGAGGGGACGATTTAGTATACCGGGTGCGCCATTAGTGTGTCGGCGTAATTTAGCATGAAAACTGGTAGAGATAGGAAAGTGAGATTTCTTGTACGTATATAGTTTTATACTACGCATTTTTTAAAATTATTTACAAATATACAGAGTGTCACAAATTCGCGCAGCCAGCTTCTACTTTTTTATATTAAATAGTATGCTATATTTTTTAGTAATTATTTTGCTAGCCACCTAAAATACCTTTGCAATGATATATGGTTATGTAGACTTTCGACCATTAGTTTTTTCAATAATGTAAATTTGGCAGAAATATTTACATTTGCACCTTTTGAGATGTAAAACGTTTATATTGTAAGCGGATGTAGCGTCGAGCTATCTTATTCTTTTGTTATCATTTTGGGAGGCTAACACTTTATACTGTTTCAAAGTCTGTAACGTAAAAATTATACCGCGTGTTAAATATGTCGCGGCACATTTGCCGAAATTCTAGCTTTTTTTTCGATGTTTTAAATTCAAACTATATTTCTAGATATTGCCAGCAAGTACGTTGTGAAATTACCTTCAAAATGGTACCAAAAATACTACTACTTTTCGGAGAATTTTACCATTTTATGAAAAATATTTTAACAATATTCAATATGTGGATCATACCAACGTCGTTAGATAGCCATCATTTCCAAACAAAAACTAAGACTCTAAAGAAACGTCAAATGTGTGTTTCCACATAAGCCGTTTTTGCAGTTTCTCTTGTGTATTCTTACGCTTCAATATTTGTTATAATTCTATTATCTCCCGTTGTTGCAATTTGAATTATTTATTTGTTGATTATTAGTTATTACGTATTACTATAATCCGGTGTTCAAGTATTTGTTCAAGTTTTCGTCCTGTTATTGTTTACCTAATTCAACTAAAAATGCATTTCTCGAAGGAGGAACTCATAGACATGGTATTTCTTCTTGGCGCTTGCAACAGAAATCCACTACTAGCATCAAGAATGTATGCAGCGGAATATCCTAACCGTAGAACCTCGGATGTTAAGAGCTTTGACAATTTATTAGTAAGGTTTGATCGATCGAGCTCAGTGAATTATCTCAAACATGAAAGGACAAAAACTACTGCTACAGAAGATAAAGAAGTGATAGTCATTCAATCCGCTGTAGAAAATCCGCATGTCTACAAGGGCAATTTCGAAACCATATGAAACTATAAGTTTCATCCTTATAAAATTAATATTCACCATGGCTTACTACGAACAGATTTTGAAAAGAGACCTGTGTATTGTGAATGGCTGCTTTTACTGTTACGTCAAGATGATTTTTTTTTAGATCATGTACTTTTCACAGATGAAGCAACATTTAGTAGTTCTGGAATTATGAACAGAAAAAATGTACACTACTATGACACAAAAAACCCTCATTTTGTGCAGCCCGTTTTTTATCAAAATAAATGGAGTGTTGACACTTGGGAAGGAATTTTAGGAAACACCGTGGTAGGCCCTTTTTTCTTTCAAAATATTCTAAATTGTGAAATTTACAGAAACTTCTTACAAAATAATTTACCAGTACTACTAGAAGGTCTTCCAGATAATTTCATGGACATATTGTGGTATCAACATGATGGTGCACCCGCACATTACGGTGCTGCTGCAAGAGCGCACCTAGATAGGGTGTTTACTAATACGTGGACTGGGAGAAGAGGTGCAGTGAAATGGCCAGCGCGGCCACCAGATCTTACTTATGACTTTTTTCTGTGGCCTACTATAAAGAACTTAGTTTATATGACACCCCCTACAACGGCAGAAGATATGCAGCAACGTATAAGAAGTGCTTTTCTTCAGTTGAACGAGGACAATATGGCTGAAAACGTACGGCAGTCCATACAGAGACGGTTGAGAATATACATAGAAAAGAATGGAAACATGTTTGAGCATCTTTTGAATTAAAATTATTTTATGATTAAAAAATTTAAAGATATAAATAATCAAACAGGGTTAAGAAGATCCTAATATAATATACTTATATTAGGAGATATTGGGATCTTCTTAACCCTGTTTGGTTAACGTAGTGACAGCCGTTACTTCCCCTCTAACTTATTGATATAAATAATAATAATCACGTACGGTTGTTTTAATTTTTATATATATATATATATAACCTGTACCCAGTTACCATATAATGGTGTAGGGTTTAATTTTTAAGTAATCTAAACAATTTACATAAAAAGAGCAAATGAGCAGAGGTAAATGGCTTAGTCTTTATAAAATTATTAAAATATTTTCCATAAAAATGGTAAAAATCTCCGAAACTACTGGAAATTAGTTGTGCACTTTTGTACCATTTTGAAGGTAATTTCACACGGAATTTGCTGATAATATCTAAAAATATTGTTTGCATTTAAAAAAATCGAAAAAAAAGGCTTGAATTTCGGCAAATGTGCAGCATAAAGTGTTAGCCCTCCAAATTGATAACAAAAGAATAACTCTCGACACTACATCCGCTTACAATATAAACATTTTAAATCTCAAAAGCTGCAAATGTAAATTTTTTTATAAAATTTACAATATTGCCAAAACTAATGGCCGGAAGCCTACATAACCATATATCATTGCAAAGGTATTTTAGGTGGCTATCAAAATAATTACTAAAAAATATAGCAAACCATTTAATATAAAAAAGTAGAAGCTGGCTGCGCGAATTTGTATATTTGTAAATAATTTTAAAAAATGCGTAGAATGAACATATACACGCACTGGAAATCTCACTTTCCTATCTCTAGTAGTTTTCATGCTACTTTCCGCCGACACACTTATAGCGCACCCGGTACAATATATACAGCAGTGCTAGAAATACTACTAGAAATGTTAATATGTAAGTTGTTTTATCCTATTATCTATCTGTAGCCGAAATAAGAATCTTTCCACTTCTAATTCTTAGATGACGTCTCTTAAACTGTATATACATACGAAGATATTGTAACAGTGAGGTAACTAACATGGAGAAAGTCTGTTTTTTCGAGTAACTTTACTTTACTTTTCGACGTAGTCTTCTTCTAACTCTAAACACTTGTCACAACAAAAATCAGGTACTTAGGTTAGTTTCATAACTATAGTTTGATGTATCAATTGCATGCAAGTAATTGCTTTTTCGACAATCATTTCTTCTGAAATTCTTAGACTAGATAGATATAGATAAATGATATCGAAGGCTTCCATGGCCCGAGTCTCTATAATGAGGGTTTCCGGGTGTTGACCGTGTCATGCTTAGTAAAATATATACAGTACAAATCAAAATAAAATGCACAAGATATACAATAAACTCGACAGTTCCCCACTAATGTAAGTGGTTTCTTCAGGAGCAAAGAGGTTAACTGGGTGGGTACCAGAAGGTCACGGTAACTCGACGTGTAAACCACGCTAGAGGCGAAAACCTTCTGGTAGGTGAGGGGCGTCAGAAGGTCACGGTAACTCGACGTGTCAGAAGGTTTGCGAAAACTGCTTTGTCTAAGCATTCTAATTATTACGGCATAACTATGATTTTGAAAATGTTAGGATTAAAAAAAAGAAAATAGTTACAAAAAGAGATTAATATATGAAATGATTAGTGCTGCAGATATCCGACAAAATTAAGTTTCGGATATCCGGATCCAAAACTACCCGGATATCCGAATCCTTGGATCCGGATTTGCTATCCAAAACCTCAGATCCGGATCCACTATCCGAAACCTCGGATCCAGATCCGTTATCAGAAACCTCGGATCCGGATCCGCTATCCAAAACCTGAATTGAGTAGAAAGGTCCTCACTGCAAACTTTTTTTTTTGTTTGGGTTTTTGGTGCTTCATAATTGTTACTTCATATTTCTTATTTATTTAGTAAAACCTTATATTTGTGTTTCTCTTCAGACCAAATACCTTTTGTTCCCGATTTTTCATTTATTTAACATACCAATAAAGTAGTTATTTTCTTCTTAAAATGTTGTACATAGCAATATATATTAGCTACTTACAATATTAATTAATAATATTGATTTGCTTTATTATTTTACAAAGCAAAATGTTGGAATGTAAAACATTTTTTCTGTACTATTCTTTTAATGTTAGCGAGAATTCGCGAACAAAATAATCTTATTGATACAAACCTCATAAAGAATGCAAATTAGATGATTTTCAATAGCAGATCCGGATCCAAGGTTTCGGATAGCAAATCCGGATCCGAGGTTTCGGATAGGGGTTGCGGATCCAAGGTTTCGGATAGGGGATCCGGATAGTGGATCCGGATAGGGGATCCGGAGAGTGGATCCGGATAGGGAATCCGGATAGTGGATCCGGATAGCAGTCAGATCCGGATATCCGGATAGTAAATTATCCGGATCCAAAATTATCCAGATCCGGATAGCAGCTCTAGAAATGATATACATTAAAAAAGAAAATAGAGCGGTCAGTTTTATAACAGATATAGAGAATTTAAGTATTATTTATAGTAATTTAATCACCGAATCACGCCTGAATTTTGTAAAATTGTACTCTTGACTAGGATTTTTTTGCCATATTTTTCCCTAGTCCTTGAACAGAATTAGTTAGAGCTTGACAAAAATACATTGATATAAGGATCATTATCCTTATGATTATAAATTTATATTTCAAAATATCTTAAATTGTCCACTATATTGTAAACATAATCCTATATATCACTGAATTTCTTTGTTGTAGATAATTTGGTTGATAGGCATGGCTGGTTATAGTTAATTATTGTTTTACACGACTTAAATGTCAATTTTATTCCACTGACGAAGTTATAACAAAAACCATATTATATTGGAATAAATTTGATCTTTATTCGAATTAGAGTGTTGTAATTGACCTATAATAATATAATTGCTATAAATATAATTGCTATAAATATAGCAATTATATTTATAGCAATTATATTTAAGTATATATATGTATATGTATATATTTATATACATACAGTTTTCTTGTAAACTTAGTAGTATACTTCTCATTTTCTTTTTTTTTTTGTTACTCAATGAATACTTTTTGTCTATCGCGGAATCTGACTTAGTTTAGTATAAGTTTTAGTTTTTAGGCATTTTCTTATGTTATTTAATTTGTTTTCTTCAGGGTGTTGAGGTAGATCATGTGTGCACTCGTTGCACACATGAGATGCATCCTGTGTTTTTTCAACTTTTGTATTCAACTGTTTTTGTTTGGCTTTTCTCAGATTATGTTATACTTTTGTTGAAAAATAAACTCTATTATTATTATTATTATTAAAAGTGGAAAAAATATCAGGAAAATAAGATAAGTAAATACAGGTCATAAAAATACATATACTAAGTAAGTAAGTAAGTGATAACCTTACAAAGCCGTTTACAATTATTTGTTCTTTCATAATCAGTTTAAGTAATTAAATATTTTTGTGAATCTGGTGAGTTAAGAGAATTTTCCGGTCTAATTCTGAAATATTACTGACGAGAGAATAGAATATGAAATACTTAGAGCTGTATATATTATTTATTAAAGCAGAGAAAAACTTGGAGCCACACCCGACTATATTCTTATTCTCTCTGGTGTTTCTCTGAAGACCTTCATTCTATCGAGATGCAGCTAAATATTTGAGGAGCAGATGCAGATAGAATATAAAAGAAGAATTGTTACATTTAATTATATAACGGTATACATAAACTAATCTGTATTTATACAATTCTACAAATATGTAAGCTATATTTTAAGAGAGAAATCCTTTCAAGGCAAATTTATAATCGGGTCACATATGTACATTGTGACCTCACGTAATGAAAATAATTCATCTAAATGCAGCTTCCACTTGCTCTAATGTGTTCTCTACACTTTTTCAAAAACGCATGCCGTGAATTTATGTTCTTCAATTTTATATTTCTTATGTGTATAGGGTATACATATGTATACTCGTATGTGTGCGCCCTACAACTGCTAGGTATAGTAACTTCACTATGTAGCCAAAATGTAAGTATAGTGCAATCTATCAGTATTTGTCGAGTATTTTAAAGTAGAAATTCTTGCATCGTCTTACAGCAAAATTTATGGTGAATTTTTAGAATTCTTGTTTGGTACTTGCGTGATATGTGTTGCTTTTACACACATAAAAATACGGTGTTGGATTTAACACCGATTTCTCACCGTCTTGTAGTTCCCTCGCGACCAAATGCATAAGTAGTTAATCGCAACGGAGTTGTATAATTTAGTACAAATATCCGAGATTCGGAGTTAAATTACACTTTTGCGTAGTTAAAGTTTCCCTTTATAATGTAAAATTTCTTCTGTGCGAAGTTGGTCCATATCCTAATGGAGTTGAAATTATTTGATTTTGGAGTTGCCTTTACTCCATTGCAGAGTTAAGATACCCGTATTTTGTGTTAGTCAGACTCCGTTACAGAGTTTGATAAAATCCTCTGTGGAGTTACAAGCACTCCGTTAAGTGTAGCGTGAACCCCGTGTCGCAGTTGAATGAATTCAGTTGCGGTGCTGTTGAACACCTTTACAGTGTTAGCTAAATTTCACTACTGAATTCCTACTACTGTTTTATGGAGTGACGCTCACTAATTTATGTAATCTAAAAAAATTGATAAACAAAATAATTAATTAATAATAAAACTGGAAAAAAATAGAAAAGGTAAAGTAGACCATAAAAAACCAAATTTCTACTAAAAACATGAACATGTATTTCAATATGTACTTAAAATGCAATACAAATTTAAACAAGTTCATACTTTTTATTTTTAATAAATGTAGAAATATCCTAAAACTAAATTTAGGTTTAGAGAAAGATTAAGAAATATTTTATAATGGGTTTGCAAGTAAATATTTTAAATACAAAAATAATAAAAAGATAAAAAACTAACCTCTATAAACGTCACAACACAATTTATAATTATTAAGTATTTGTAAGTTCTGCACATTTCTTTATATTGATACTAATTTCTCAATTCCTCGGTGTTAATGTCGAAAATTCGGTGGTTACAAGTCCGTATATTTGAATTTGTATAAACTACCAGCATGATTTCAAACTGTCTTTGTTCTAAAAACAAAGGGAATTTGAAATAGGACGTTAAAAGAGTCTAAAGTCTAATTATTCGAATCAGTAGGTAACAAAATATTATCTAAAACGATAATAACGATTGGTTAATGGTTGGTTGGTTTTTTTTCCTTTACGCCATCTTCTAATGGAAAACTTATCTGCAATAAATAACTGGTTGAAAGAAAGAAACATATTTATGACGGTGGAAACTTACATGATAAAAAATAATTAATTTTTATGTCGTCTCGTCTATAGAAATTCTCCCAATACCACCTCGTCCTCTGGCAGTGATTGTTCAACATTACTCGATTTAGTTTAGTAAAAGCGAATGAAATATGGCCGTTATGAATTACAAAGGCATACGTATATGTAGCAAATTTCCTTATACCATAACAGTTAGAGAATACCTACCTGTTTTCTTAATAGTATTAATATCTAGGTTTCCGACTGTTATCTTTATCCACCTCTTCAAGTTTTGGTACTTCACTCTCACAAATAATGTATTTTTCATTACCTAGTACATCACCCATGTATGTATGTAACTTCCATACTGATTGCTGCAGGCAAATACAACGCGCTTGCGCTAGCAGCGATTCCACCCGACCCCACTGAAACATAACTGAAAAAACCCCGGTTTCCGTTTTTAAGAACTTTCAGGAATTAAGTTTCTGATTTAGGAATTCTCTTAACAATCTTACGGAAATAAAATCTCAATATAATCATTTATTAAGTCACATTTTGGTGTTGCGGTAACTCCCTTCTGTTGCTAAACTATTTATCAACACCGTGAGTTAGCATATTTTTTTCCGTTTGATGTTGATATTATCTGTGCCTGATGTTAAACAACGAGTAACACCATTGAAATATATTAAATTTCTATTTTTTGGAGTTGGAAATTTCTAACTACATGGGGTGTAGTTAGAGACATTTCCGAAAAGTGTTGTAATATTTCCTTTTAATGTTAATTTAACAAATTGTTAGTGAGAATTTAACTCTTTTCAGAAAAGCTACAACCCCGTTTAATTTAACTCTAATTTTTATGTGTGTACTGTTTACTTAGTTATAGTCAAGAAGAATAAAATATTTGCATTAACATTGTATAACAGTGTGAATGGAACACATGGCAAACGAGTAAAGAATATGAGAAAATATTACTAGTTTTTGGTAAGATTAATAATATCTACTATTATTTGCCAGATGTCATACAATAAACGCAGCAAGCTTTAGCTCTGTTAGTTACATTTCGATTTTCATAAGTCAGATTGGTGAACACTGTATGTACATAAGTATGTACATAAGTATATTCGAAGCTGTATTCAATTTTATTCCAACGCCGTCTTCAATTTCATGCCATTATCAACTTTTTTTAAATTGCTTGGTACATTTTTTTCTCCATTGAATGCAGGACTGACTTCAGTAATGTATTACACTTGAAAATTTACATGAGAAATGCTAATTAAAATACCAATATTTTCTTAATGTCATTTGTATTATACTGTAGCCTATCCCGGAAACATAGATTGCGTATACATACGTCACTCATTAGATGTTATTGGTAGCTTGAACTTCGTTTTCCTAATCGTATTTCGACATTCGGAAAATGTCTGAGGATTTTCCATTAAATGCCACTTTGCTGGTCTAAGGGCTGTCAACACTGTAACTACAGTTAACCATTGTAATTGTGAACGTTACTCTACCTTCACAATCGAGATCAATTGAAACAAACCAGCTAATCCCTGGGGTATCAATCTCTGGTTGTGAAAATTGCCCGATCAAAATTTTTAATAATTGTCCTGTTTCAATTTCTGAAAAGAATGAATGAATTTAATTTATACAATATTTGTTGCTGTTCTGACATTCAATTACATACCTTCCAAATATAACAATTTCTGTTTCATGTTGTTTTATTATTTCCACAGAAAAACAATGAGCTGGTCAGTATACTATTAGGGTTAGGGATTTATGATTTTAAAATGTCACTAAATTAATCAAGTTACAGTTAGTACCAACTTTACTTCACGCACTAGTGCTTAAAATGGCTTTTTACGCACGCAAATCGAATCGTGAAATGACATGTTTTGATAAGCGAGTACAAAAAAATGTTTATTATGTCCCGAATTAAGAAAGAATTTGTTATCAGTTTCTAAAATGGAACAAAATGGTTTAAAAGTATTTTTTTCAGAAAGTAAAGGTTAAAGTTTATAAGGGCTCTAAAATAATAATGAATGGTAATAATAACGGATCTCTTTATATTATTGATATGGAGCTAGATATACCAAGGTGCAACTATTCAGCGAATAAAGTTCGAATATCGAACAAAGATCAAATAGAATTATGGCATACATAGGCGCTACGGACATTTAAGTGTAAACAATATAAATAACTTAGTCAGAGATAATCTTGTTTATGGTATTAACTGTATTGAAAATAATAATGTTCAATGTACCTTATGTGAACCTTGTGTATTGGGAAAAAATAACAAGACAGCCATTTAATAAGAGAGCATGCAGATCTCCGGAATTGGTTCATAGTGATGTATGTGGACCAATAAATCCTTCCACGTGGGATGGTTATAATTATTTTTTGACGTTTATTGACGATTATATACACTTTGTAATGGTTTATTTATTAAAATATAAGTCAGATGTATTTGAACAATTTAAACATTATTATAATTATGCAACGAAGCATTTCAATACAGATTTATTAAAATTAGAACAGATAATGGCAGAGAATATGTATTTATTTCTTTATTTATTTATTTTCATTTTACAATCTTTTAAAATGATACAAAATACTCGAAAATACTTTTCTTTCGAACATACAAAGTGAAACAAAAATGCTTATAACATACTACATACTGTATATGTGCTTATTTATAACCACTCTATCAAAGGAATTTCAAAAATTTTGCTCTGACAAGAGAATTGTTTTACAATACACAGTAGCGTATAATCCAGAAATGAATGGGGTCGCGGAAAGAATGAATAGAACACTTGTAGAGAAAGCCTGAACCATTCTAATAGAATCGGGAATGTCTAAGAAATTTTGGGGAGAAGCAATTTATTTTTCGGCCTACGTGACAAATAGAAGCCCTACATCATCAAAAGAGGAAATCCTAAGCGAATTGTGGTATGAAAAAAAGCCTAATGTCTCCAATTTAAGAGTTTTTGGAAGTTACAATCACGTTCCAAAAGAATTAAGACAAAAACTTGATCCAAGAGGAAAGAAACTGATTATGATAGGATATTGCTCTGGGGGATATAAGATATGCGATGAAGACAAAAATAGAATTGTTGCGGCAAGAAACATTATATTTGATGAAAGACTTAACAAACAGGAAGAGGAAGTAAGTATAAGTAGTAAACCTATAGAAGAAAGCGATAATGATATGGACGAAAGTAGAGATCAAGAGAATGATGAAGGAAAAGAAAATATTGAAGAAGAAATAATTAGCAGAAATAAGCTGAAGATAGAAGACATAGAGAAAAGAGAACAGAGAGTTAAACAGAAACCAAAATGGCAGCAAGACTATGTGATGGATTTCAATCAAGAAGATAGCGAAGTATTGTTTGCTTTACAAGTAAGTCAATTAGATGACGTACCATTAAATTATGAAGAGATTGAGTCAAGAAAGGATAAACAGTTATGGAGAAAGGCTGTAGAAGAAGAAATGAAGGTCTTGAAAGAGAGTGATACATGGGAAATCGTTCTAAAACAGAAGGATATGAAATGACTACATAGTAAATGGGTGTTTACGAGAAAAATTGTAAATGATCAAAGTATTTGTAAAGCAAGGTTAGTAGTTCGTGGATACCAACAGCAGGAACACTTTGATGATGTGTACTCTCCAGCGTTGAGGTTGCAGAAGTCTGCAATCGCGACTGATATCAAAATTCTTGAAGTTAAGAATTTTGATATCAGTCGCGATTCACAGAAATTACTTCATCCACCAGATGGACGTCAAGGGAGCGTTTTTATATGGTAGAATCGACAAAAAGGTATACTTAAAGCCATCAGATGGAGTGAAAGTGGACAATGGAAATGTATTAAGATTAACGAAATCTTTGTATGGACTGAAAAAATCGCCGAAATATTGGTATGAACATTTCAATGAAACAATAACAAGCTATGGTTTTAAAAGATCCGAAAATGACGTGTGCTTATATATCAAAGAAGATTTATATCTACTCCTTTATGTTGACGACTTATTGATTTTAGGACCTCATTTATAAGAAATAGGATTGTTAAAAGACTTTCTATCAAAGAAATTCAGAATGAAAGATTTAGGATCCGGAAATCTCACATATTTAGGAATATCAATAGTTAAAAGGCCAGACTACATACTAATAGACCAATCAAGATACCTAAAAAATGTATTGAGAAGATATGGAATGGAAGACTGCAAACCTACTCAGTCCCCTATGGATGTAAATTTGAAGTTCAGTGAAACTGATATTGTCGACGAAACATATGAGAAAGTATGTAGGTCTCTCATTGGCTCGTTGATGTATGCAACTGTGGGATCGAGACCAAATCTAACTACATACTTCAGTGTATTACCTTAGTAGATATCTATCACGACCTAATGAGAATCTATACAAAGCTCTCAAAAGAATTTTAAGATACATTAAGGGCACTTTAGATTATAAATTGAAATATATAAACGACGGTAGAAGCGTACCACTAGTAGGCTACGCAGATGCACATTGGGCAAGGGATTATGATAGGAAATCTACAACAGGTTATTTATTTAAAGTATATAACAATACAGTTGTATGGAAATCCAGAAAACAAGCGACAGTAGCTCTTAGTACAACAGAAGCATAGCTTGTATCTCTTTGCGAAGCAACTGTAGAAGCTTGTTGGTGTAAAAAGTTATTATTCGAATTAAACATTATTATGAAATGTGTAACTATCTTTGAAGACAATCAGAGTACTATGAAATCAGTTAAGAATTCAGATCAGAAAAGACTTAAACATATGGACGTTAAATTTAACTTTGTTAAACAAAAAGTTGATGAGGGTATTATTGATGTTAAATATATATGCAGCCAAAACCAGTTAGCAGATGTTTTGACCAAACCATTGAGTAATAATTTTTTAAATCATTTATTAAGGAGCTTGGTTTATGTAATACTTATTACAGAATTTAGTTTATGTAATAAAAATATTGATATTGAGGAAGAGTGTAGAGGAAAGAACAATATCAATGTTTTTAGAGTATGTTACTAACATGATAACATAAACTGTAAGTTGTTATGAGTTGTAGGTTGCTATGAATATAAAAATAAGTTCAGGTGTAAATAAAAAAAAATAATGTATTATCTGTCAATTATGAAAGTGTAAAAATAGATCGTTAAAAGATGTTTGGTTTAATAACACAAGATTGAGATTCCATCAATATTACAACAGTACCTGATCATGCAAATCGGAATGAAAATAATAGAGCTGGAACCTGAGAATCTTTTGCGTGAGACTCACTATATGCAGATACCAAAATACATATCCAAGGTATATTTGAAATAAAAACAAAAAATATTAAGAATGGTAAGATACAATTATGTAGAAATCCAAAAATTTTTTGTTCGATTACGACGCGAATGCCAAAATTAAAATCTCCCTTATAAATTGTAATATGCGCTTTATTTTATAAATATAATTTTTTTTTCTGGCGTCTAGGGAGCAATTTGCGCAAAACATTTTGGATTTAAGTTTAATAAAATAATATCTTTCCAGTCTTCATAGTCTTTAATCTTATTTCAAATACATCTTGTAGGTATATAGAATAGTGCAATGAAGAGTGTAATGGTAGTACAATTAAAGAATTAAACAATTCATAAATTGACATGTCTTTGTTATTAGTCATATTGCATGAATGACATGGTAATTTTATACTTATTTATTTATTTACCGTATGACATATGTAAGTATATAAAGTACATTACCTAAATTATATTTTACTATCTAAATTATGAATGGATTCAATCTAGAGTCTATATAGGAAGTCTCCTACCTTTCCGCTCCACAGTCATAGTCCAAGTATACACAGTTTTTGGGTATGTCTCGGATAGCTGCGATAGCTTCGTTATTCTGCATGTTACCCCAGTGGTTGTTGAACTGGTAGTTATTTGCCCTCAGTTGTTGGCCGGTTCCTCGGACACAGATGATTATAGTTGGCATCAGCGATTGCATTTTGGATTGACAGAATAGGGTATCTTGTGGAAGGTGTTCAGTAATGCATTTTGACGTAGCAGTTCGGGGGTGGCACAAAACTTAGTAGTGACAGCTATTGGGTCGGAGCGGATTTTATTGTGCCAGATAATAATCGCATTGTTGCATTTAATTATAGGTCATCAAGTCATGTTGTGAGCACTGTTTAGCTACACTGGAGCACAATATTCGACAGCTCAATAGACAAGCGCTAGAGCGAGAGAGAGTATTGCAGTGTGGGAGCGTTTGATCCCCATATTGTTCTGCATGTTTTGTGGATTATGTTGAACCAAGTTCTTATTTGGGTACTGTATTTTGAAGGTGTTGTTTAAAAGACAATGTTCTATCTAGAATCATTCCCAGGTATTTTGGAGTACTGCTGTGTTTTAGCAGGTGGCTGTCAGCATAAACTTGAAGCTGTGTATGGGCCATTTTCGTGTTTAGACGGTAGCAACGTACCTCTGTTTTGTTTGGTTTCGGTTTAAGTGGCCACGGCCTAAAGAACTTCTCCAGTCATGCAAGGTCGTCTGTGATTACCGCGGTTGGTATTTCTCATTGACTTGTCTCTGGTTACTAATTCGTTATTGGTGAAACTATTTGCAACTATTTTTAGGAGAAGTACTGTAGTAATAATACCTGTCATATCTTATGTAAAGTCTTCTAAACGCATTTCCACTTCATCAATTATCCGAAAGAAATATACAATATTGCTCGAAGAAATATTAATTTTGATTTGTAAAGATATATCGATGTTGCCAAAACTAAAAAGAAATGGGGGAGTATAAAAAGCTTTCCGTTGCTATGTTACTCTACTGTTCTTATACCCTAATTGGTTTTTAAGAAATAAGATTTTCATTTTTTTGTTTACTCGGTTAACATGCAAACAAATATTTGTTTGACAAAGTTTTTTTCTCCGCTACGAAATTATGTACTATAACATTGTTATACTGGAGAATGTTTGCTGCTGGCTTCTGTTGGTATCCATATGAAGCATGTTAGCTCACTTATTTAGGTCGATGGATTCTTAGTTCAAATTTAGTACTCTATAAATGGCAGGACTTGCTTTGTTAACTCGAGCTAATTTTCTAGTGTAAACCCAGCAATTGTTTTGGTGCTACACACGTAAATGGCTAAGGCTAGTATTGTGTTGTTGTTATGCAATCTCAGTCTGTAGAACCAGAGTTTTAGAGACGCATCTGGATCAAATCTATTATCGTATATGCACACGTATTAGGTGTCATATTTTTGAAATGTGCAATTCCGTGTAGCTTAAGATTCATTATTGGCTTAATTTAACATGGTGAAAGGGTTTCATATGTGGAAATTGTGGTTCTAGATAACACTATGTATTTATATGGACTATTTCTTTAATGTCGTCTGAAATTTATTGAACATTGCTGTAGTTTTAGGGCAGCATTTACGACTGTTTAAAAATATAAAAATTTAGTACAAATCCTTTAAGGATTTAAGTACATACTAAATGAATCTTGGTTGGTATAATTAAAAGTGAATAATATACAAAAATATCTAATTAGTCTAGAGTACAAGTAATCAATATAACTGTAAATTATCTAAATGCCTAACTGTAAATTATCTAAATGCCATATTCAAAGTGTTTGCCTTAAAATCAATTATTTTTAGTTTCAAATTTCACGTAGCAATTCCATAAAATGAAGAGAATAAACATTATTTAGAAATACTTTTCGCATACAGCTATTGTTTCAGTGTTACGAGAACAACGAAATCCGAAACAAGGGTTGTTATTTCGCAACGACTTGAATTATTATTTATTTACGTAAATAACGTTTTTCAATCTAAAAGTTCGAGGGCGGTACCCATCTACTCCCACCATAGAGCCGTTGCTATGTGTTGCTCTCGATCGAAGTCGGTTCGCGCGAGGTCGTGAGCTTTCGTGAAGCTTTTTCAGCAGACGAGTCGTTGGTGCGGTGTATATGAATTCCGAAATTACCGGAAACGGAATAAGAGCACAATTCTGAGTTACTACTCACAGGTGTTTTCTCGTTGTGGTCGCGAACATTGTTGTGTATTTACCGACAGTCTGGCATTTTAAATGAGTGATAATAAAAATCGATTGTAACACACAGTGGAAAGCGTTAACAAAATAAAAGTTGACCTTGTGGCAATCTATTTTTTCTTTGATATTGCCAAACTTGATTTATCGAATATAACATTCCTATCGTTCCCCCAGGCAAAGAAGAATGATTACGTTGACTGTGAATAATTACTACTTTCATAAGATTAGTTAAACTAATATAGCATCTTAAGACAATGTTAGTCTGAAAGAATATATGCAAAAATAAAGCAATTTCGTTAATTGTGAAAGATATTGTTGATACGAGCTCCAATGGTTAAAGCAAAGTGACAACCATTACAGTGCTTGTGTTTGTTTTTAATAGAGACAATGGACGAAGATCAAGTGCAAGGATGCACCGCGAGTTGGCCAGATTCAGAACATCAGGTATATTATTATTATTGTCGTAATGACCAAAATACTAAATAATGTTGAATACGTAGTAAGTACCTAGTTCAACTGTAGAATCTCAATTGAAATGCCAGAGATTATTGCAAAGATTATGATTCCGTGATAAGTTTGTCTTTGATGTAACGTTCCTTTTTCAGTAGAAAGTGTATTAAACAAGAAGAACTATGAAATAAATGCAGATCACTACAATGTTACCAGTTAAGACCACACGAGCTATGTCATAGTTGATGTCAGTTATAAACTGCACATGCGTTACATTGTTTTCGATAAGTGGTTCAAAGTCATGTTCCTTGTATTCTTGCATTCTTTCTCACATTATTAACTAGCTGTAATAAAGTAGGAGAATATTATACGATGAAACATTAGATGGCAATATGTATCCTGGGTTTTTAAGTTCCTTCTGAAAAAACCAATAACATTTGTAAATTACATCCGGTTAGTGCAATTTTGTGTAGTTGACTGATCTTACTAACAGCAGCTTGGGTTTTACTTCACCATAAAAGATTATGGTATGTAGTCATATCTTATAACATACTACATATAATGAATCTGTTTAGCTTATGTAGATAGATAGATGTGTTGATTATGAGTAGCAAGAGCTTGTACATAAGTATACACTATACATCTTTTTTCGTTAGAATAAGTTTTCGTTGGATAAACTTGAATTCACACTTCATACAATTTAGATTGATAGCGAAATATCGTTTATTTGGAAAAATAAAATGCTTAATTATTCATTCTTTCTTCGATAGTTGACAGCTGATCAGTATTTCTCTATTATTCTGGTATATTTGCATTCAGTATTCACTGATGTTGAAAAGTAATTCAAGACTGTAAAACTATTGAAATAAAAAAAACGTCCCTACTTAAAAATATAGAACTCCTCCATTTCTATTTAAATGGAGGTCTTAAACATAACATCTGAATGTACTAGAATCAAATAAGTATTTTTATTTGTAAACTACAGAAATGAAGGCGAAATAATTACATAGTACTTGAGGTGGTTGCTTACTGAGCTTCATCGCTATCTATTTGTCCTCATTGAGGTTTTCTATGACCTATTATCTATTTACAAAGAGCTAAACTACAGAAGTTGCATTTCTCTAGATTTATGTAAATTTGTATTACTTCGCCTGTTTTATACTGAAGACACTTACGTATATTAGACCATCACCCCCACATTAACAACGGGAATACTTGTTATCTATCTTTGAAATAGCAATATTATGCATCTAATTAAATAGAATAAATTGAGATGTATATTAAGAAAAAAAAAACGAGTATAACACATGCGACATACATATGTATGTATGTAGTTAATTAAAACTATCTATTTAAGCTATAAAGTACTTAGTAGATATTTTGACAGTTTTATACATATTATATTAATAAATAACAAATAATAGGTATTTATTGAAAACTATGATGTGTGAATGTACTCTGTATTTTGCAATATCCATAAATACAAGTATTGAAAATGTTGTCTTGCAACAGCAATACATTTTAAAATTCTGTGTTCAAAATTCCTAATCACAGTCTGCAACAGTATTGAATTGTTATTAATTTCCATGCTTTCTGTTCGATTCTTTGCTGCATATTATACAAATTCAACACAGGCATTCGAAATATGCTATTTTTCCGATAAAGCCAAAAGAAAAAGTCGTAAGGTGTTAAGTCACATAAGCATGCCGGCCAAGGGATTTCAGTATTTTGATTAATTGTACGCTGATCAAAAAATTCTCAGTAAGTAATCCAAAATTTATACGGTATAGTGACGAGGTGCGCCATCTTGTTGAAGAGATGCAGTTTCAGTTTTTATCATCCAAGTGAATGATAAATGTTTCTTAAATTTCTGTGCGGCACCCTTGAGCAGTTAACGTTTACTGAAAAAATATTGGTCCAATGATGAGCCTTTACCTTATCGCCGCCCAAACACCGATTTTCTGTGGATGAAGCGATCCTTCTTTATGAATTTAAGTATCGTGTATTTTAAAATCCGTGCTTGATCAGTAAAGGTGACTCTTTGTGAAAGCTTTCCATTCTTATTGTTCATTCTTACAAACCAGTTACAAAATTGTAGTCTACGTAGGTAATAAGATTCTTTTTCAATTCTTATTGTACTGCAGTCACACAGTGTTGACAAAGTTGTAAAATTTTGTTGTACCAACAGAAAAGTAAAGTTGTTGACTTAAGCGTCGAACAGGGGTTTGAAGTTCATTTTCCAGTATTTCTTTCATTTCTTATTGGCAATATCAGATGTAGGTTTGTGTCCAATGCATATAATCCAATTCTTCGATTTAATTCTGAATCGAGTAAACCTATACACCATCAATGTTATAACCACTTCGATAATAAGCCTGGACTAAAAGTCTTGAGCTCTAAAGTGACGGTCGTTTTAAACCTATGTTTGTAACTGAGAAACAATTTGTTTCATAAACTACAATCGACGTAAGAATTTAGTTGTTATTTCTCATTGATAATTAATTGACACTAATGAAATGTCATTTGAGTTGAGTTTATGTAAAAGAAAACTCATACTCAATTATCTATGTCCTTTTCTATCAAAATGTCAACATAAACTCCAATGAATACAATATAATTTTTAGTATGCATGCATAATAAACCAATCAAAACACACCCATAAGCGTGCATAATCGGGCCTTTATCGCACGGCGTGCGTAAACAGGTTGCTTGGTAACAGCCAATCCCAAGCGTTTAATTGTCCAGTGAAATGTCAGGGAATGTCAAATGACATATAGGTACATGTCACTCGATAATATAGCTTGCAATTATTGATTATTGATTTGAATTATTATTTGGACTTTGCAGGTATTAAACTTAATTCAGCTTCAGCACCTAGTTTCTGAATTTCTGTCGACATTATTAACACAACAATGATGTTTAATTAAGTGAAATGTCAAATGACATAATATAGAGACACATCTCACTCGATAAAATGTATTGAAATTGTTGATTTGATTTCTTCTAGTTAAAATTATTGTTGCATTTATACTAAAAAATATCGTATGACACAGTGCATAATTAGCTTTTAAAGCACTCGTAACGTTAAAGCCACTCCGCTTCGCGTCGTGGCTTTAAACTCGTTACTCGTGCTTTAAAAGCTTGATTATGTACTAGTGTCATAATATACTAGTTTAGAGTACTAAACATGACGAAGCTTGATTTATTATAGGTTTATTTTAAGATTATTTAATTCCTAATAATGTAATTACTAATTAATTGGGTTATCGTATTAAATATAATATTCAACTGCTTCGAACATACTCATTTTTGCCTTAGTTTATTCAGACATATATTTACATATATATATTTATTTTGTTAAATTACTAGAAATTAAGAAAGCCTTTATATTTAATGACTTAGGTTAGTACGGGTGATTTGCCTCTGAATAAAATACATTATTATGTTTTGCTAAAATTGTAGCAATAAACTAATATTATGTAAGTACAGCATCAGCATGATTCTAACAATTTTACTACAATTTCACTTATTCCAAATACGTCAGGATTTGTGGACATGTATTCGTCCCATGTATACACATACATACCGTGTGAACGCCTGTGTTCTGTGATACCTACGCTATGTACGCTATATTCCACTGTACAATTGTATTGGCAAAAAATAAATCAATCTCCTCTATCAATAAATAGAAGGCGTAAAAAATACGTATTTCGATTCTAATTTGTTCTACTTTTTACAAGTATTCTTATACAGTGTGAACGCCTACGAGCGGTCTATATCTAACCTGTGTACGCTATATTCTAATGTACAATTGCACAGGCAAAAATAACTGCTACATCTTAAGCTCTGTTCGTTTGAATTGCTAACTTTGGTAAGTTTTGTCAAAAATAGCAAGTGTGGCAGATTTAGAAACAGCAAACAGATAACTTTCAGCGGGTAAATCTGCTACACACTTGAAGCATGAGCAAATATAGCTTGCTATTTCTGACATACAGCAATTTGCTGAATGCAAACGAACGAGTGTCGGAAACACCTGTCAGCAACTAAATTTCTAACGAACATACGGATATTGACAAAAGTGATATCGAGCACGTCCAGCAACGCAAACGAACAGGCGTTTAGTTTAACGATACATGGTCAAGAAATTCGTCTATCTATACAGACTGCGAGTGAGATAAGCAACCAATTCTTGTCGCATACTAGCATGCGTAATTCAGTTGAATTCATACGTCCTAGCGCTCACTTTTTCACACATCTCTCAATAAAGAAAATAATTTTACGGTGGGAATTCTTCGGAAATAGCTAGAGTTAGTTATTGTTAGATAGATCGCCCGCTCGATAAGAGATCTAATGTACCGCTGAACTAAGATGCAGCAAGCTATTTTTGCCAATATACTCGTAAAGTAGAATATAGTGTACACAGGTTAGGCATCGACCGCTCGCAGGCGTCCACATGGTATACATGGTATACACATATCAAGTCTATCAACAGAAGATAGTATGTTCTTCAGATGAGCGAATGTACTCACTATACTGTGAATATTATGATCAAAAATAGGCTATAAATAAGCTACAACTTATAAATAATTGTTTTTTGATATGCTAGAGTGCAATAAAATCATCGAGTTGTACAGAAAGAAATTGTTTGCATTGAAGTAGGTGCAGTAACTTTCCTACCTTACTTACATTTATAGATACATACATATGTATACCTATGTATACAGGCTGTCCGCGATATACAAAGCGTGCTTTTAAGGGATGATAGCTACAATGATTTAGAAACAAAAACATATAATACACTTTGGGTCTATCTGTAAGCGTAAACGAGAAAAAAAATATTTCTAAAAAACCTTATTTGGTCAAACTGTACAAGAAAACTCATCCATATTGCTTGTTAAATAACCAAAAAACCATATCAAAAATTTAGGGTTGAAAATAACTGAAAACAACGATGAAAACGAATTAATTAATTAATTAATTAATACTTTGAAATTGAAGCGTGGTGTCATTTCTCTTACACCATACTGTACACGTATTCAATAGAATCACAGATGCAAGCCAAGCATCATATGTTAATACGACCTTGAACTACATTAGACCATTGTATCGTACGAAGACAATGGCCATACGTTTTAAAAATAAAGGTACCTTTGCGTTTTTTTAAATAATGTTATGACAATAAAATCGGTGTTATGTTGAAGTTAGAGTGAAAAGGGCGTGTTTAATAGCAAGTGTTGCCCATTTGTAAGAACACACGCCTGTAATCGTCGGGTAAATCCCCCACTGATCGGCTGCCACTGTACAGTATGCGTCGAAGTTTGTGACATGAGAAATAATTTTTTTTTCTCGTTTACGCTTACAGTTAGACCCACGGTGTATTATATGTTTTTGTTTTTAACTATCTTCTAGCTATCATCCCTTAAAAGCATGCTTTGTATATCGCGGACACCCTGTATAATCTCAATCCCTTATACCACAAGGTGTCGGGCGTGTTATTATTCTGGCCCGCGTACGAATTTCTTCCATGCTCTTCTATTTCTTGCCAGTGCTGTCGTTTTCTTCTAGGATTTATCCTTGTCTTTCGATCCCTTTCTTTCCTGTGTTCTTGCTTCATATACTTGCTTAATCGGTTTTGTATTTGGCATTCTTTGTATATGTCCCTACCAGTTGTCTCCTTTCTATAAACGTGGATATAGATTGTTCCTTTGAGTCTTCTTAGATATTTCATCTTAGCTGCTTTGATTTTATTTTATACTTATTCGCGAGTACTCAGGATTCACATCCGTACGCTAGGACTGGTTGATACTACGATTTTTGACTTGCATTTTAGTTTTAACTGAGATTTCTGTTTTGCTACTATGAACTTTTTATTTCGTGTATGGTATAATTTTATCGCATCTTTAATTTTTGCATCCTGATTTATCTAATATAGCACCAGGATATAAGTATTTAACTTGTTCTACTTTTACATTGCCTATTTTGATATCAAGTTGTTGTTCTCCTATTGTTATTACTTTGGTTTTATTTATATTTATTTTCATTTGATTTCGTTTTAGTACTTCCTTCCAACCCTCTAGGTGGTTGTTTATTTTTTGCGATTATTACCATAACATCTGCAAATGCATCTATATAAAAAAGTAGTCGCTGAGAGTTTATGACTCCTAAGAATTTTGATATTGTTTGAACTATATTTCTTATATCGTGCTAAAAATTAATAAAATGTCTTTATTACGTTGATATAGAGCTATAATTATGCAACGGCATGTATATACCTCACTTTACTAGTAAAAAATATTACATTAAAGGTTTTTATTATTAGGAACATCTTTTCGTCCAGGCATTATATTGAGATAATTTGAATATAAATGCTAAGGACGAGCTACAAGTCTGTAATGAAAGAGGATGCCACACATTGTGTCTCGGAGCTCCGTATCCGTATGTAAAATAATTACCCCCATTCTAAAGAAGGAGGTCGCAGGAGAGAATTTTCCTCTCTCATTACAATAATGAAGTTTACAGGAAAATATTTAGCGTGCTTTTGCAATGCTTACTAATTAGAGCTTCGTGTTACACCTCTTGAAGTGTACTGCAAATTATTGCACATTTTTAAAAAATCAATAACTGGTTATGTTAAAGAAGTTTATCAGATACAATTAATTCGAAATTATTTCGAATTATTTTAAGTAAGCTCGATTTATAGCTTCCAATAGATACAAAAATAATAAAAATATTTTTGTATCCTATAAATTTATATCTACATTGTCGCTTATATTAGTACGGTCTCCTGGGATAATTTCATAAATCACGGGACAGTTTGACCAATTTGACTAGCTTTTCCCAAACTCTGTGCAGCATATTGGGTCATTGTTCTTAAAACACATTGCAGAGATTTGTTGCGCTCATTGGATAGGTTGTGGGGATTTTTCTATTAAATTTATCCCACACCAGTTTAATGGAGTTAATGTCATTTGGCATTTGGCATTTTGTGGAGGCTATACTACTGCCGTGCATTTTGGATTATTATCGGGCGTAATCAGAAAATTGCGTGGAATAAATTCGCGTTTTCTGGTCTACTTGTAGATAGGGTTCTTTTCTCATACTTACTTCCATTTTTCGCAAATCTCCTCTCCTGGACTAACAAAAGCAAACCCAAACAAGTACGGAAGCACTTGTTCAATGTTGGCCATCGTTTTACAATACTAACAAAAATGTATTTTTTTGCGATCTTAATTATTTCAGCAGTATAAATGTATACACCCGCGTGTTAATGTTTTCGGATAATATAAAATAATGAATGAATAGCCTTGGTGAAGTGTAATTACAACAGTGTGTTTTTCTTCGGACATAATCATTTGGATATTAACCATTTAAACATATTTGGCACTTTTTTGTTAAAACAAGCACTAGTTACTGTTGTCCACCTAGAACGTTCACACAGCAACTAAAATAGGCAGTTATACCTAAAAAACCTCTAGATATAAAAAGGTACATTTCTAAATGATAGTAGTTTATTTGTATTATGACATTTTTATATGGATTGCGGGATTACATTTACACCACTAGAACGTAAGAAGAAACGTGTTTATAGACGTAATTAGCTAGAAACCATAGTGCTAGTTGTATTAGATCGATATTAATCTGAAAAACCATGAGCTTAAACAAACAATCGCACTTCTTAAGACAATGTCGGATATTACGCAGTCGAATTAATATGTCTCTTTGTGTGTATCAAGGACACGAAATTGAAACACATTTGTGATTTTATTTTTGCTAAAATCAGCAAAAATTGTCAAGCTAATGTTTTTGTGCGTAAAGAAGATGCATTACATTCTTGTACTAAATCTATTCTTCAGTTTACCACTTTCTATTTTGCATACCTTTAATGCATTAAAGGATATTACCTTCTTGCATTGGGTACCTACTGGTAAGTACTTTAAATTTCAACGTATTCTTTAGAAATTTCGCTGCAAGTTATTCGAATTAATTATATCCATAGTATTTTGCATTTTTATTAACCAAGTTAATAAAACATGATGATGTTTGTTATGGTTATAAACATTTGTAATTTTTCATATTTGTAAATAATGAATTAAATTATCATTATGCACAATCTATTCAAAAATATGTCGTAATAAACTAAAGTTTTCACAGAAACATTTATTCAAAAAGTTATATGTAAGTTTATCTCTATGATTTTTAAGAATTAATGTTCTGTATTCTAATTAATTATTGTATTTAACTAGTTACACATGACAAGCCAATATTTAATAAGCAATTTCATCCGGACATAATCCTGTCGATAGCGACTGGTCACTATCAAACAATTTTGAGGATAAAATTACATCTAAAGTACACGAAATCACAGTTATACAGTACTTACAATTACCTACTAAAAGTAGTTAGCTGTATTGTGGAATACGAGGTGCTCCTAAAGTCATGATCATCATAATCGAAAATGGTATAACCCTTTGCAGTATAGATAAAATGAAAAAGTAAATAAAAATTTCAATTAAGTAGATTTTTTCCAATACCATAATTTGAACTGTTAAGTATGTACATACATACATATATGGATAAAAAGATTGTAGATAATATATTACTAACATTGATTACTGGAATTCATTTTGATAAAATCTAAGTACTCATATACAGTATAACTCGGTTATAACGTACTCGATGGGACTGAAGATTTTGGTACGCTTTATCAGAAGTACGTTATTAAAATAAAAGTGAACACTCAAGTAAAGTATGTATGTAGTTATATGTTATTAGTACTTCGTTGATGTGCAAACCACTGCATCAAAGCTCTATCAACGTCCTGTCGAATGGGTTTTTAAAGTTTCTTTATAATAAGCTGTAAGCTGCTAGATTTTTGTTTTTAATTTTTTAAAATTAGAAATAATAGCTCCTTTCAAGGATTTTTTGCTGCAAATTTCAGACTGTTTTAAACTACCTTCCACAGCGTTAATAATGTCCACTTATTCTTGAACAGTTAAAGCCTCACGGTGCAGTTTATTGTTATTTTCGGCGGACATTTTATAAAAAAGACGTGTAATTGTCTATGAATAACATCTGATACATCATCATAATCATAGTCATTTAATGTTCCGCTTAAAGCTTCGGCTGTGAACTGTGATTTCACAAAACCTGGAAAATCCTCGTAGCATGTTTCATCATTCGGAGAAGTTAGTACGTTATTAACGAGTTAAGCATATGACTACTGCACGGATTATAAGTACCTACTTTATATAAGAAGTACGTTATAAATGAGTACGTTATATAAGAAAAGTATATCATTAAACATAATGGAACCTAGCCGCGACCGTGAAGGTAAGTACGCTATAACTGTGTACGTTATAACCGAGTTGTTCTGTATTTCGCTTTTTATATGCAGTAAACTAAAGTATACATACTATAATCATATTATCAATTGGTAGAAAATGATTCAAGTATTACTTCCACTCTTTAACGCTTTTATCTAGCGAAGAAATTGTTTAATTGCTTCGCTGCCTGATTTTCTGGAAAGACTACCAGTTTCAGAAAACCGATCTATCAATGTTTTCTTAAATTGCACTTAATTCATTGCAAAATGTGGAAACTCCGTTTGAAATTCTTCGATGCAATTCTGAACCGAGTAAACAACCCATACACCATCAATGTTGTTAGCAACTCTATAATAAGCCTGGACTAAAAAAAATCTTGTGTTCTGAAGTGACGACCATTTTAAAAGCTATGTTTAGAACTGAGAAACAATTTGTTTAAACTATGATGAACTTTTCAAATGAGCACGTTATGCAAGCATTATTATAAAGTATTTTTTTTTTATAATTATATACGCTAGAAACTCACTTGCATAATAACGGCTATTTAATGAAAAGCCAAACAACTAGAAAACATAAACTACAATCTTCAAAAAGCTGTTCATTATCTAAAATGAAACAAAATCCTTTATACTATGTATAATTTTCTTATTTCAATGCTTTGAACCTAACTATACACTATCGTTATGAATGCAGAGACACAAGAGTAGTAAAAAATAATAAATTAGATTTTATTTATACACTGGGGTAAGATGTTAATACATATGTCCTAATTCTATCTACAAAATTAAAATCTCTTCGCACATACATGTCTGCTTTTAGATTGCTATTTAAACTGAAATTTAATTTAATTAGTTTAATACAGAATACACATTTTTAATAAATTCTTAAATTATTTCCAGTTTTGAATAGACTATGATATTACTACTAATGATTGCTCACATTTTCGTTTATTTAATAAAATTGAATTGTTTTACGTCCTTTGGAATCAATCACCTTAGTAATAAAACCAACCAAATAAGGATGAACAAGTAAATTTTCTAAATTGTAAATTTTTGCATATTCTCATTTAAAACGTGCTTGTTTGATTTCCGTGGTAAGTTGATATGTTAATCTCAGAAAACTAACAGTTTTTCACATATTTGTAAATATTTGAACTCAAATCAGATATAACGGAACTGTTTTATTAAAGAATAATTTAATAAAACATAATTTAATCCCATTCGCCTTTTTTTTGTTTATTTGATCCTCTTATGTAAAGATATAACGTTCCAACTGTAATAAATTTAATGTAGGTTGCGCACAGCAAGTTATAACATATGTATGTGCAAACATCCAAACATATGAAAACGCAAACAATACTCTCGAAACTGTAGTGTTAGAAGCAGTAAAAGGTCCTGCTCGTAAAGAGACAACCATTTTTACGAACGTGTGATATATGTAGGTTGGTAAGGTGTACAAACATATGTATGTACGTATGAGTTGGTTCAAAGTAGGGTATAACCTTAACACGAAAAGTTACTGCGAAACAGAACCCAATATTTGATTATTGCAGTGCTGCAAGTTTTATGTCCTTTTTCTGGTGATGTGTGTACTATTATTAGACCAAACATAACGTTTATATCTCAACTTATATACATTTTAGTGAGCTTTAATATTCCTGTAGGTGACCTTCCTTGGACGTCGTTTTTTAAAATTGTCATAAAATAATAATTATTTTTACGACTAAGGTACTCCAGTTACATATGTACACATGAGAAATGCAAGCACCAAATAGTTTAAATTTCAAATAGAATCAAAATTATATCATGTCAAATAAGGGTATAAAATCTATCAATTGAAAATTCTCTAACTAAACTATGTAAAACATTCAGCAAGAAAAATGATACAAATTTCTTTGATGAATTACAGGTAACTTTTGGCACACATGGTTTTACTTCTTACGCAGGCAGTCAATCACAACTCAAAGAGAGAATCCTGAATTTAGGGGTATATGTCTTCTATTGTTGTATTATCAGAATTTGTGGGTTGGGTTTGACAGATCCACAGATTCACAATTCTCGTTTCGGTACACAGCAATTAATGTTTTATTAATTGATGAGGGAAAAATCACACTAGCACAACTACTGTTGTTACTTGATCATTACTTAGGTTTTACAATTTTATTTTATTTAAGTTTTACAATTTTGTTTATTATATTTACGGACATGTGCTTTCCTACTAAGTAACTGACATGTTTTATTGAAATAGGTTTCCTGTTTGATTGGTGATGCTTCGGCGGAACCGTTTCATCTGCTTGAATTCATATTAAATTAGCTTTTGCATGTATGTATATTCATTTCAGTCAAGACAGCCATTACCTTTGGAAAATTAATGGCTTTGGTACCTATCGCGCGCTTTCATGATTAATACTTATTTATACCTGTATACATACATATATCCACGATGATGAAACATGCATTATACATACATCACATAATCTTGCCTTTCAAGTTAATCTGAGCCACCAAAGGGGAACAGTAATCGAGCTGATATGAGACCTAGTGTCACTACTGATTAATTATTTTGCGTAGAAGACTAAATCGTTAGATTATAAATAGAATTTAGAAATTGGATTTTAGTCGAGCGTTATAATAGTGTCGAGGAATCGATTTACTATCGCGGGATTAGACGAGTTGTGACGTTTCCCCTATTTTAGATTACCGGATTTTGGTAAATTGGAATTACACCGTGAATAAATCTGTGTCCGAATTTCTGACTGTTTGATTGGATTAATTTCTAACTTCTTATGAAAACGATAACGGAATTGATTAGAATTGATATTACAAATTATCTAAAGTTCGGATCAGAAACCGGTTCTACATCAAAATACGATAATAATAGAATCTCTAAAGTAATATATTTAGATACTGTTGTAAGTTAATTAAATTTTTTATTTGTATAATAAATAATTTTGTCTAGTATTTCTTACGATAATATTAAAGTATTCACATGATTATTTGATTAATATTTCGACTTAAATTAAATTTCTTTCCTGTTTTTTAAATCGTCGTTGGCAATACAAATCCGTTTTATCAGATTAGGGTTTCCGAAAAGCTTTACTGGATTTGTGTATTTAATAGCAGATTAAAAATTATCTTGCCTCATGTATTTTTTTTAGATCAGACCCTTCACCCTGCATTAAGGAATAATAGTGAGTGCAATTTATTTCTGCTCCTCCTCTCAACCGAAGAATGCATAAAATTTTCGAAAACTTCCTGATATTCATATTAAGTGATTGGCTTGTCTTGGTTCTTAACTATGTAGAACACATTATAAGATAAAGCAAAAGATGGAAATCAGATATGAAGCCCCATATAAATATATATTATGTCGGTTTCGCTTGGATAGACTTATCTATTTTCCAGATATTTGTTCCATTTTGAGTCAAATCAAACTATTCGATTAAAAATCAATTTATTCCAGAACCTATAGACAAATTATTAGGTTTTCGTTATAAACTTCGTCAGTGGACGAAAATGACATTTAATTCGTGTCAAATAATTATAATAGACAACTAACCATGTCTATCAACAAAATTATCTAAAGACAGAGAATTTCAATGATATATAGGATTATGTTTACAATTTCACCAGTAAAATAAAATACATATTTTTAATTGTAAATTTATAATCCTTATAGTTATGTATTTTTTGGCAAGCTCTAACAATTCTGCTTAAGGAATAGGAAAAAACTTGGCAAAAAATTTAGTCAAGAGATTATACATTATACGTCCTATATGGAACTACTGCCGCTCTACTTGAGTTCTTTTGACTCGTTTATTTTTGGTGAGTTACTCCAATGTTAGTTATTATTTCTTCTATATGTTTGTAGGTGTTTTAGCCTGTGACACTATTTTCCCTCACTCTTTCTTGTCCTGAATCTTTCTTCCCCATTTCTGAATTCCTATGTTCATAGTATCTCCCCGTACCTGGTCTACTTTTTGATCTTCCCCCAGATCTATCCCCAATTGGTTTCCAGTGTGTTACCTTGTTTACTGCCCGTCCTCCCTGCATCCTTTTCAAATGCCTGTACAATCGTATTTATTTGTGCCTTTATGGCTTGTACTATATCTCCTTCCTTTAGAATGTCACCATTTGTCTTTCGTACACCCTCAACCGTTCTTCGTCTGTAGTAGTAAGGACCATGATTTCTGCTACGTACGTATATATTGGCCTAATGGCTGTTCTATAGACTGTAAGTTTAGTACTTGCGCTTATTATTTTATTTTGCATTATACTTCTGTACTTGCAGTAGGCTCTATATCCCGACTGTATCCTTTGTAGTACTTCCGCTCGGTTTTGTTGTTAATCATAGTGCCCAAACACTTAAAACTACCCACAACGCATTTTCTTCATTACGTCCTTCTCTATCTATTACTATGTGTTTCGTTCCTCTTAATTTATGTTCAGCCCCCGCTTTTCTGCTTGGTGTGCTATATTAGCTACTGCTTGTGTGTGTTCAGCTAAGTTTGTCTCTGGCGATAATAGTTAGATCGTCAGCGTATGCTATCGCTTGAACTGACTTAGTAATTATTCTTTTATTTATGTTAGAGTATTCTATCACTCCGTCTAAAACTATATTAAAGAACGTCGCTCACAATCGACCTCTGCTCAATTCGGCATATATTTCGAACTCTGTAGTTGTTCCTCTTCCTGTCATTACTGCTGCTTTTGATCCGTTCATTGTCATTCGTCAAGAAAAAATCGCATATATTAATGCATCCCTCTCAACTAGTAACACTGGTTACTTATGGAGCACCTTACGCAGTCTTCAAATAGTGAAACCTAAAGCTACAGTTCTACCTAAGCAGTTATCAGATTGTTCGATATTAAACGACTTTTTTCTAAATGTACCTGTACCCACTGGTAGTAATATCGCTACAAACACATGCTATGATGCGCGCTCCTTGGGAATTGTAGAAGCGTTTTCCTTTAAAGCCACTTCTGAACACGAAGTTTTCAATATTCTTTGCAATGTTCGCACTAAATGCGACGTTGCGGTTGGGATTGGAGTTGATGCTCTCAAATTGTGTACCCCTTATGTTCTACCTATATTGGCACATATTATTAACTTCTGCTTAGATAAATCTGTTTTCCCGGAGGTTTGGAAAAATGCCATAGTTATTCCTGTGCCGAAAGTTGCTACACCTACTGACCTTAAAGATATTCGTCCTATAAGCATTCTTCCTACGTTGTCCAAGGTTATTGAAAGGATTATGGAGAAACAGTTGCGTACATTTTTTGTAGACAATAACATTCTTCCATCAAGGCAGTCGGGCTTTCGTGCTAATCACAGTTGTGCCACTGCTCTTTTATGCGTTACCGACGATATAATTAGATCTTTGGATAGAAGTATGGTTGTTGTACTGGTGTTGCTTGATTTTAGTATTAGATTGATTAGATTATATTAGATTGACACCATTGATCACAAGTTGTTACTCTCGATCTTACGCTTTGTTGGTCTGTCAACACCTGCTTCTGAACTTATGCGTAGTTACTTATCTGGTCGTCAGCAAGCAGTTAAAATAGATAACTTGACCTCAGAGTTTAAATCTGTAAATGCCGGAGTCCCTCAAGGTTCCGTTCTCGGCCCTCTCTTATTCTCTATTTACATCTCAAATTTATTCTCTTGTCTCCTACACTGTCAACATCATTGCTATGCAGATGACACACAAGTCTACATCTCTTGTTTGCCGGATGAGGTACTTCTAGCAACACGAGAATTGAATGAAGATCTGGACAGGCTTGCCCAGCTGTGTTCTAAGCATTCTCTTGTTTTAAACCCCCTTAAATCCGCAGTTCTTGTTTTCTCTGGACGACACAAAAGCCCTAACTTAGACCAGATACAAATTAATATAAGAAGTGTACGTGTTCCGATTGTGGAAGTAGTTAGGAATCTTGGTCTATATATGGATAACTCGCTGAGATTCAAGCATCATGTATCGAAGTGTGTGCAACGTGCGTATATGGCTTTAAAAATGATTTATCCACACAGGCGTGTTTTAAATCAACGAATTAAAACGCACCTATGCGACTCTCTTGTTTTATCACAAATGAATTACTGTGACGTAGTGTATGACCAATGCATTGATGCTGCCACCAAGAAACGTATCAAGCGTCTGCATAACTCCTGCTCATTTTTGGTATTAGGAAATTCGACAGAATCAGTCATAAACTAAAAGACGTTAAATGGCTCAACATGGAGCAACGCAGATTTCTGCATAGCTCATGTTTGTTTCACAAAATAATACTGTATAAGACACCAGCGTACCTTTACAATAAAATTATCTTTCGAATCGATGTACACCATCTTAATTTGAGGTACAGGGGATTGCTGACTCTTCCTATTCACAGGCTATCAATTTTTAAGAGGTCGTTCACATATGTTATCAGCAGAATATATAACTCTATTGCACTTAGCTTGAAATCCCTGTCACCTCTGTTATTTAAATCGTCTCTTCGCAAACACCTATTATAATTGAATTTGTAATTTCGGTGTTCTCGTGTGCGTGCACGTAGCTTTTCCTCTTTACTTCAATGCACTTTTTTTTTTATTTGCTGTATTATATACCTATATAATATACCTAGTTATGTACTGTGATGATGTGTGGGACTGATTTACATATGCTTGTTTTTTTTTGTTTGTTCTCTCTAGAATTGATATATTTTTGTCTCCCTTCTTGTTTTTTTTGTTTTTTAATTTTTGGTTTTGGTTAAGTAGACCAGCATTTGCTGAATTTCGCCAATTGATGTATGTACATACATATTACACTTTGTAATCATTTTTTTTTGTTACTATTTGTTTTTTTATATACATCAATAAAGTCTATTATTATTATTATTATTATTTACTTATTAGCTTCTGTGGTATATTCATTTGTTCCATGTTTTCTATTATCATTGCTCCCTTGATGCTATCAAATGCTTGTTTAAAATCTACCAGTAGGATTTGTAATTTAATATTTTGTTCATAGCACGTTCATTAACCATTCTGATAATCTCCCATTTTTTCTTCAACGTATTTTTGGATACCTGATCTCTATCTGTTTTTTTGGTATAGGTATTTTAATTCCAGATTCCAATTCTGACGGCATTTATTCATTTTCCTAAGTTTGTACCATTAATTCCAACAGTGTTTGTCTTGGAGCGTCGTGGCCTACATGTTTAATCATTTTGTACATAATGGTGTCTGGTCCTATTGCTTTATTGCGTTTTACTCTGTTTAATATTTCATTGAATTCTTCGTCTGTTGGTATTTATGTTTAGTCTTTATTCATCCGTTCTTCTCAGTAAAGTGCTGAAATGTTTCTTCCATTCCTGGTCTTCGATATTTATTGTGGTCGATTTTCTACCATGCATATTGATATGACGATATAGTTTAACGTTATTTTGGTTGTCGTACTGCAGTTGATTCATTATTGTGTCGATCCATTATGCTTTCTTTTTCTTGATGTACACGCCATGTTTCCTAATCTGTTTGTTCTCCTGTTGCAGCGATTTCAATCTTGCCCCATTTCTTTGGTTAATAATTATTTCGAATTCCTTGTCGAAACATTTTGTTTCCTAAGTCCTTTAATCATATTTTTTTTCTCGTCGCACTGAGAATACAATTTTTAGAATTATACAACTTTTGTTCTATATTACCATTCCTTTCTTGCACTGGTTTGTTATTTCCTGTTCGTATACTTGTTGATATTTAGCTTTACTACGTTCCATTTCATACGCTTTTGCCTCTATACTTGGTTTATGACAAAATTTACTTTTCTAGCACCAAATAGTGGTAACAATCTACGTTTAAACCCCTGTATGATCTTACGTTGTGTATCATTTTTTCTCTTTTTTTATGTTAATACGTGATCGATTTGGCTTTTCTTTGATGTGCCAGGTATTGTCCGTATTATTTTATGCTCTGTCAGGAGCTTAATTTAATAAAATTCTCCATTATTTGATGTTTTAAATTTAGTAATGGAGGAATTCGAGATTCTTTAAATAAATTAAATTGTCATGTTGAATTTCCATATATTTTTCAAATGTTAAGATAATACATACTAATACGAGCATAAAAACAAATTGGTACATAAAAGACACCAGCACTAATAAATATTTAAACTACTTTTCAACATTTCGGTCAATTAAAAAAAGCGAAATTAATAATTTAGTTGACCAGGCTATTAAATTAGCACATCCTGAATGTATATAAAAAAACAGATATTACATTTACACCTAGCTATAACAGACAATTATTTACAAATTTAAAAACTGAGATTAAAAAAATAATCAAAATTATGTCGTATATAAATTTGACTGCAAAGACTGTAATAAATGTTACGTAGATCAATCTAGACAATATTTAAAAGAACGTCTCTATAATCATGAGATATGTTATAATTCATCATGTATCAGATAACATAGCCGCGAAAACTGCTTTGGCTAAGCATTCAATAAAATTACGACATAACTTTGATTTTGAAAGTATTAAGATTTTAAAAAAGAAAATAACGGGATAAATTTTAGAAAAAAATATTAAAAATTTAAGTATTATTTATAATAATTTAATGACTTAATCACGCCCGAATTTTCTTAAGTTAAGCTCTCAACTAAGTTTTTTGCCATGCTTTTCCCTGTCCTTGAAGAGATTTGTTAGAGCTTGACAAAAAATACATTGATACAATTCGAAAATATTTTATTTTGTTCATGAAATTGTAAACATAATCCTATATATCATTGAATTTATTTGTCTTTCGATAGTTTTGTTGATAGACATGGTTAGCTGTTTATTGTAATTATTTGGCACGAATTAATGTCAATTTCTTCTACTGACGAAGTTTATAATAAAAACCTAAAAATTTGTATATAGATTCTGGAATAAAATGATTTTTAGTCGAATAGTGTTTGAATTGACCTAAAGTGGAAAAAATATCTGAAAATAGATACATAAGTACTTAAAGGTCAGAAAAATATATATTCTTGGATAGACTATAATAAGATCTGTGGGTTTTCATCTAAGTTTAATTTATATGTTGTCATCTCTTAGATGCTAAATTCTAGAAAATGCTGAAAAATTTGTGTCATTAATAAAAATATTAGTTCTCATACAAACTAGAATGTAAAAACTCTCTTAGAGGTTAATTCCAAAAATTCCTTCTTAAACGAAGCGTAGACTATAAAATTTGCACTTACTCAAAATGTCTCAATTTGTATCTTCAAGGATTTGGGCTGGACGATGAGTGGGTCGTGTCAAAGTCTTTTATTTATTTACGTAGATATATTTGGTACATGAAAATTATGGTTCCACATGCACAAGTTATTTTGTAATGCGACTTCAGTTTGAAAATACCATCATGCCAATCAACTTATACAATAAAACGGGTTTGTTACACAACATTCCGAGAACAAAATTGTTTTACGCGGTTGGTGTGCTATCGATGTATTACTGCACAATATTGGGGCACCTCCTTTTCTGCAAATCAAATTACATCCGTGTCGCTGAATCAATTATTCTTCGCTTTAAATAAGAACTACGATTTGTTCTGATTGTTGGATTAGCATATTATTTTCTGACTTGACTCGTTTTAATATTAAAACAAAATGAAAATAAATCATTGCTTGCGTTTAAACAAAATGTTGTCGCAAGAGGGCCAATTTAATAATCTGCGTATTTTGCTTAGGAAGAAAACAGCTTCTGTCCTGACATGTTAATCTATATCTATCTATATATCACATGTTTGCATTGTAATGAGTTCGATGTAGCTGGTATGTAGTAAGCAACTCTATATTGTAATTATATCTCAAATATGATAATTTTGCATGCATAGTTGCTGCGAGATGAAGTAGATACTGCTATTTTGTATCAGAACCTTCCATTTAAAGCTGACATTATAGCGTACATATGTACGTTTAGAGGTATCCTTTTGAAGAATGGAAGAGCGTTGAGACTGTCTCATCCGCTTCCAAAGTGTAACCTTTGACCTTTATCTTTACGCAACAGACAGAGAGGCAGCAGAGGGGAGTGAGCGAGTTGGTCTTTGCTATTTATCCGGTACCCCTGACAACGACTACCGCCTCACATCACCCTACATTAAAGTTTCTGCTATCTAGAGCGCAGGAGGAAAACCGAACACAATTTCTCCATCGAATATTTACTCGGAAGCTGCGGACCGAAAGTTTCACTGGTGGCGTACCGCTTTATGGATAAACGTCGCTTTTAAAAATTGATTCGACAACACCGGGGTTTAGCAATTTGACATTTTCTCATAAGATAACTTTGTCGCTTATTGGTTTTTAGATCATTTTTAATGTAAGCGAATAGCAATTACTTACTTGTTTTTATATTATTTAATTTCGATATTTTTTGCAAATTCGATCTTGTTGTGAGTTAATTGCTTGATACGAGCAATAATAATAACAACGACATACGGCCCATATTTGTAAAGGAATCGTTATTCGAGATATGACGTCCTTGATATTTTTTTTAAATGGCAACACCCAATTTCGATCATGCTAATTGAAAGAGCGTGCATTCTACGTACACATCGTTGAAAATATGATTACAATAGCGTATGTAGCTTTGATAAAAAATGAAAAACATATTATTTATTGATGATTTAAGTAAATGTTGAAATTGTTCGCAGTCGGCTACCGGACAGTAACCAAGGCAATTAATAATTCTTGTCAAACATGGTCAATAACTTCAGGAGGTATACGATGTATCTCCTGACGAGTTCTTTCTTTTAATTCTTCTAAATTCGGCGGTCTACTAACGTATACTTTGCTTCTTAAGTACCCCCACACGAAGTCATCTAAGGGTTTCAAATCTGCCGATCTGGCTGGCCACTCAATCGGACCCCTCCTCCGTATCCAACGATTCGGGAACACTTCATCTAAATAAGCATGGATAGGTGCTGTATAATGCGGAAGTGTACCTACCATTAGATTCAAAGAAAATGTCATTTCTCGGAAGATCACGTTTCTTATTTGGATATAAATTTATTAGTTCGGGAATAAGGTCGGCTCGAAGAAACTCTACCTTCCACCAGCTAGGTTTACGTCAAAAAAATAAGAACCCAGCATTCTTCCTTCGACTATGCCGCACCACACTTTCTGAGGATGTTGAGTGCGATACTCCATCATCAATCGGGGATTCTTGCCCAATAACGACAGTTTTGCTTAATGACATGGCCGTTTAAAGCAAACGTAGCCTCGTCAGAAAAAATTACGAAAAATTTTCTATGAATGTTATCATTAGTGCATACTTAGCTCTTGAATTTGCTGGCAGAATTGAATTCGCCGATCAAAGTCCTCTTCAGATAGCCCATGAATAAGATATACCTTATAAGGATGATACGTTGCTTTTTTCACAATTTTGTGAACTGTTGACGCTGCCATATTGAAACCAGAAGCCACTTGGTTAAGTGTTGAGTGCTGATTTTCTTGTATTGCCAACAAAACGTTAAGTTGTTCTTCTGATTTTGAGGGGTCGATCAGATTTAGGTAAATCACGAACATGTTCAAAGTTACGGAATTTAGACTCATTATTGATTACCATGCTTTGGCTAATGGGACGCCGACCAGGATGAGTTTCATTGAACAATTGAACTACTTCTTGTTGGGTGCGCATCCTGTCTCCAATCCTATCATGCAAAGAATTTCAATTCGTTCTCGTTCAGTTAATTTCACCATTTCAAATAAAATGGGAAAGTCACTACTCAATAAGCAGTTCAACGTACTGCGTTTGGCAAACGAAAGATAAGAAATCGATAAGAAATACAAACAAAAAACAAAAGTACAGTAATAAAAAACATACTCTGTCGCTAACACGACTGTCACACAAGAATAATTTTTGACAAAGTGTACGTAGATGGGCATGCTGTTTCAACTGGGATACTCGAAATTGGGTGCTACCATTTAAAAATTACGTCACAAAAATGGGTCGTATGTCGAAAAGTATCTTTCTTTAAATCAAAATCGACATATCGGGGGATTTTTTCGAACAACTATCAATTCCAGAAATAATGAATTTATTCGTTACTATTCGAAAGCACTGTATAAGTATACATATACCGATATCGAAATATTTTAATTGTGGTCTTGGAGAAGATATCACCTTTGTAAATAATTTTGTTTGAAACCTATAACAGATAGAATACAGATCTTTTTGGTAGAAAACTTCATGCTCTCCATAAACCTTAATTTTTTTTATAACTTAATTCTGCGTTTCCACAAAAGTAACGTTTTCATGATATTTTTGCTTCATTTCCAGACGCAGCCTCAACGGTATAAGCTACCAAAAAATTTGTATAATCGTTGTCGTAGAGCATAAAATTTTCTATAAGAAAGTTCCGGAGAGTACTATTCTATCTGTTATGGTGTACAAGTTATACTATTTACAAAGGTGTGATAATTGCAGATTTTACCTGTGTTTGCCTAGTCTAGCATTGCTCACGCTTCCCAATTAAAATACATATTTCGATACCGGCGTAGGAAATCATGCCCAAGTAAGTGTATCATTTTTTCAAAAATGTAGCTGAAATGTAAGCAATATTGATTGTTATGTAGTCATTAGCAGTACAGGAATAAAAAGTTACCATTTATTTGAAACCAGATACTTCAGAATCAAAGTCGATTAAAGAGAAGAAAACTTTTGTTCTCGTGTTTATTATAACACCCATTGATGTTGATGGCTTTTCTATATAATCACGACTACATATTTTACTAAATTTACAGTTGAATCAATCGCAAATATATACTTTAGAGGTAGAATCGTTTGAAAAAGATATTTTGTTCATCCGTTTATTTTAGCATCTATTCCGTTTTATAGCCTTTTGTTTTAGAACTGATCATAACGATTTTAAGTATTATATTAAGCACAGCGTTTGGAATTCACTCGCACTGAAAACTACAAATTTAATCGACCTTTATATGTTTTGCCAAATCGTTGTGCGGTAATTTATGAGTTGTCATTAATTGTGCTACTGGACAGAAACCTTATTCAAACATGCATTGTTCTCACTCACACTCTCTGCAATTTTTAACGATAATTTTATCCTAGAAATAGGCATAGCATTCCAAGAACCAAATTACTGTCATTTACATGTATGTATGTAAAAGCCCTCCGTGTTTTATGTCATATAAAAAAGTAGGTCATACTTAATACGTACCCTTTTTGATTATGATTTATTTTTGTGTAATACTACTTCGTAGGATAGCCTAGTAAAAGTCGGGTGTCGATATAAGAATGCAAAGTGCCGTATCTCGGAAACTATTCGTCCGAGAAATTTGCGGAAAACAATATATTACTAAATTGGTCAAACGAAGACCGCGGAAAATATTGCCAGATTTCCAAGATGGTCGCCAGGAAGCGTAACCGTCACCTTAAATAGTTAAACTGATGTGTCACTGAAATCCACCTAGTAAATGTCACCAAAAAATATGTGAATATGTAAAAAAAAATTTAAACTAAACTTTACTCGAGTTTAAAACTTTTTGGCGTATTTAGTAAAATAAAGTGGTGGAGAGTAATTCGATGTTTTTTTAAAATAAACAACGAAAGACGCATTAGTTTTATTTCAAAAGCGGTCCTTTTTTCTTATTGTGTTCCTGAACGTATTTTTAAAATTTTTTTTTGAACCGAAAATATTTTTATTATTTAAAATTTATTAAATTAGGAAATTTTATTACTGAATCTTGGAACAAGACAAATAAACAACAACAGGCGTAATAGCGTTTTTTTAATTATATAACAAAGTTTTATTTCTTCGGTATTTCAAGCTAGGAATAAGATATCGAGATACCGTTTTCACTAACGTATGTATAATTTCAGTAAATTTTTATGAACAAGAAGTCGGTTTGAGCATATGATGCGTATGAAAGAAGAAAGAACGAGGAAAACAGTATGGCTGACAAGACCAAGGTAGAATCGAATTCGAGGCAGATCAAGGAAAACATGGGATAACACATTAGAAGAACGTTTTCGGGAACAAGATATCTTCTAGAACGAAGCAAGAAGAATGGAAACAAACAAAAAATAACGGGCAGCTTTTATTTATAATAATAAGTAAAACGACGAGTATGAGACGTCATACTTTTACACCCTTAGGGTAATTATGGTTATCGATTATATACAGGGTTTTCCATGTAACCCGTTCGTTAGAAGTTTTCTGTGTTAACGTCTTAGGGCAGTTCTGAAAATTTGTAAAGCGTCATGTTGCTACTTGGTGAGTCATAATAAAATGTTTACACTCATGAACCACTTCCGGTTATACCGGAAATCATAACCAACTTTGATATTTCAAACCAAATGTCATATTTTTTATTGCTTTTTTAGATTCCTTATGAGGTGTTATAACATTTTGTATTAAGGTTCCTTATGTCAAAAATTAACCGTTTTTGAATTATTTTGATTTTTGTGAAATTTCTTGCTTTTTCAAATGATCTTTTAAAACCGTATATCTAAGCCGTGAATGAACCGAATAGTTTCATATTTCTGCTGGAGGCGGCGAAAGGTAGAAGAGACTGTTTAACGTATAAACGGTTAATAAATCTCTTACAGGGTGTTCTGAATTTGATGATTATTTAAGTAATTTTCAAATAAGGAGAAATCGATTTTTTTAAATGGAACACCCTGTATGTGAATACACCATACTAAGTAGATAAATATTTTACATCGAACAGCTGTAGGTGTCCCTACATATATATATTATATTTCAATGAACGGTATGGTGAGCTGCATAATTAAATTTAAAAAACCATGTAGAATAATCTGCTAGTTATTTATACATATAAAACTGCTTTTTATTGAAAAGATCATAGGAAAATCAGTTTTGCAATATCTATATCAAACTTTGTAGGTGTCCTAGACGATCTGCCAAATTATTCTACATATTGTTTCCTTATCTTGACACACTAGTTATAGCTTAATAATTTGAGGTCTCAGTTTCATTTGTGTTGTGGTGTAGCTGCAGCGACGTCGTGAACTGTATTGGTGCTACAACCTTTTCTTTGCATGTGGCATATGTGAAGTGTTAAAGAGCAGTTTTATGGTTCTCTCACATGAACTCATATAAACTACTACGACTAAATTGTGTAGCCCTATTAATTATATTTAAGCATCTAATAGTGACTTGAGGAAGTGCAAAAATGTTCGAATAGTGTTCGAATGGAAGAATAAAATTAATTTTCTTCCGATACAATTTGAGCAGTTTCAGACTAGACTCTCAAGCGAGTATCTGGTAATAGATATGACGAAAATACCCACTATGCATTCTAAAAAAATTCAATGTTGTTCATATTCAGTTTACAGCGTCGTTAACAGCGATGAAATTCGGATTTATTCGCAGGAGTTTGAAAGTAAACAGTAATCCATTTCGTATTTCGGACCAAGCCAAAATCAACAAAAATTCTTCACGATACCTAACAGTTCATTTTGATTAGTATACTATGGTTTAGTTGTTGTAGTTAATACAATAAAAATAACTCATTCAAACGAATTAATTTGATTGTAACAATGCCAGCTGTCATTAAATACTGATTTTCGTGATACCTGCAGTAAAAGCAAAATCATTAACCACATTAATATTTGGAGTTAGACTGGATGGCCACATTCACCAGTTTTAATATAAAATATATTCGTTTGAGTTAAACCTAGAGTAGATTCTACTGTACAGTTAGACATTAGAGATAAAGTACCTGTAAGGCTAGAGTTTAATAGTATTTTATTTGGTTTGTCGAGCGTAACCGAACTACTGCAGTCATGATAGAAAAAATAAAGATAGAGTGCTAAGTGCCAAGTGATGTGCAATGATATGTAAGTGCAATGTCACTGCTACATTACATTTTTGCCACGTATCTATTTCACTAGACGTATGTATGTATGTACATACATACATACTTATCTAACATTGTGCATGCAACTCTGTCTCTGTTCTTTCTAATAAATACTGTTAGATGAATGTGTAGACCGCCTAATTACCAATTTCCATATTTAGAAAAATAGGTTTGATAACAAAGAAGAATTGAAAATAGAATTCCAAATTACTACGGAAAACAATACAATATATTCTGCTTTGTCATTTAAATTTAAAACACTCTACTTAACCATCACCAAGAAACGTAACTTCTTTATGAACATATAATGTGTTCATTTAAAAAGTTTATCTAGTTTGTGTTCACATTTTCATAGAAGAAGACGTAGACAAACAGTAGGTATGTACTTTCTTTAACATAAACACAAATTCAAATGACATTAATTCTTACGCCGATTCTAGTTTAAACCAATTGTTTCTCAGTTTTAAACACATGTTTTAAAATGGCCCTCACTTTAGAATACAAGATTACTCCAGCCTTATTAACGAAGTGATAATAAAATTGATGGTGTATGGGTTTACTTGGTTCAGAATTGCATCGAAGAATTTCAAGTTGAGTTTCCACATTTTGCAATGGATTATATGCAATTTAAGAAAACATTGAATAGAACTCTAACACTGTTTTCTGAAACTGGTGGTCTTTCAAGAAAATCAGGCAGCGAAGCAATTAAGAAACGTACAGCTGAAGGTGCCAATCGTGTTGAAGAAATAATGGACAATGCACTACGAACCTCTGTTAGACACCTGAGTCAATAAATTAACCTTTCTGTTGGTGTAACTCACAAAGAGTTGTCGTTACTGATGGAGCATGCTTTTGTAAAACGGGATCCTTAAATTCACAACATACAAGAACTTGCAGTAGTGAAAATCCACTTGCAATTATTAAGAAATCGCTACATCCAGAGTAAATAATAGGATGTAGACTTTGGGCAACGATAAGCCAAAGGCAAATAATTGGACCAATATTTTTTCAGGGAACGTTAACTGCTTAAAGGTACTGCACATAAATTCTAGAACTAATAATAAACGGCGATGATGAAAACTCAAATCGCATATTTTCACCAAGATGGGGCACCTTCCTTAACCTACATGCACATGCGATAACACCTTGCGGCTTTATCTAAAAAATGGCATATTTAAAACACTTGTGTTGAATTTTTATGAAATGCAACAAAGAATCACAAGACAAATGTATAGAAATTAATAACAATTCAATATTGTTGCAGACTGTGATTAGAAATTTTGAATGGAGAATTTGCAAATGTATTGCTGTTAAAAGACATTTCCAATACTTTAAATTAAACCTGTATAAGGGCACTTTACACCATGCTAGATTCATACTTTTCTATACTAGATTCTAATCTAGGATTTTCTAAATACTTTTTTAGGTGGCAGTACAACAAATCAATACGTGATGGCGCTACTAAACAGCCTTTAACTTCTACCAATTGACCAACATAACCTAACTTAGTTTCCAATAATATGTATATATTATATAATATAACTTGTATTTATTTTCTGATGTTGGCCAATCTGCCAAAAGTACTTCTGCGCATGCTCTAGTATTAATTTAGAAACCAAAATAGGACAGGATCTAGTTTTTAAAATAGTATAGCATTTGGTGTAAAGTGGCCTTTACATGATACTTTCAACATGTCGCTTCAACATGTGGTCGAATTAGACAGCATCTTCCAAATTCATGTACAGTACAGATTATTTCATTAAACGGTAATAATTATAGAAAACGGGACAAAACAATTCAGTTCATCCGTTTCAACGCACGTGGTCTGATACACTGCTTAGATTTTCGAGTGATATTACATACACATGTATGTAGTTTCAAGGACGACACAAATTATTTTTTCCTAACAACCATTTATGTTATACGAAAATTATGGCATGTGAAAGAAACTACGAAGATATGAAAACATGTCGGTATGGTAGGTAAGGGACACTTAAAACAGGTGCTACAATAATTTGTTTCATTGTCAGTTACGATTTGTTTTATAATTGTCATCTTTATAGATACATACGTCTTATGATGCCAATAAAAATGACCAGAAGAAGTATTTACTAATGGCAAATTATATTATTTACTCTTTTGTTAATAGTATCAATAATGTAAGAGATAGGAGTATAATTTTAATATAGGCATTAAAGAAAAGTTATTCTGAATAGTTATTACTTTGGAGGTTCTATTACAATTTCTCAATTCAGCTGACGTTAGTCCATCACACTGAAGAATAATAAATTAGAACCCGTCGCCCTCGTTCAGATAAGCTTTAGACAGTGATTAATTCGTTCTGTGCGCGCATCTCTTTTAACTAGTGGACAATCAATTTTATTTGTTATTACACGTTAATGCGTTTGCAATTAGACTGCTGATAAATATAATTCAGCTCGTCGATGAGATACATGGGCGTTTTCAAGTTCTTATCGATTTTGTGGAAAGCACCGGCATTTATTTTGACGTTTCACTGATCTAAGTAAATACAAATATCTATTTTTCTCATAAACATCTTCTTAGTGTGATTCATTTGTGGGAGCAACGACTGTGGACTGTTTATTGAATTTACACAACTAGTTCTTGTGTCACTTCATTGATATATGTACATATATCTACATATATCTGTTACCGGACAACTGATTCGTTTCGCAGGTATGTATGTATAGATAATATAACGTAGGTATAACGTTAATAAAAGTTTTAAAGTTATTTTTATCAGATGTTAAGGACAATAGGCAGTCATAAAATTGCTTTTGGCCGGAAAGTTCTGAGCTTGACTTGCTTGAGCTTATATTGCCGGCAAATAGATTTATTAAGTTGTATTTTGCTAATATTGTTTTATTGTATTAGGACGCCATTCCATGTAATACGATGTATAACTAATACTCTTCGTTTCTTCGTCTACGCAGAATAGATTTCATACTTATTTGAATAATTGCTTAGCAATAAATAAAACGCAAAGAACTCACAGTTATATCGGATCTTGTATCAGGAATTGTTTTGAAAATAAACACGTGCACATATTTGTATCCAGTTTTCTTTGATATTTTATTACTTTGAGATATTGGTAGTTTCCTCATATATGTATAATAGAAGAGAAATAAAAAAGAAAAGTTTTTTCACTGGTTTGTATAGCTATAAACATACGGATTCAGCTCGGTTTTATCGATGAGAGTGTGTTGCAACAGATTTAACTTAGATTAAATCGGAATCATATCAACATTCCTCTGTTTAAACTTTGCTATGTGGCAATTAAAATCCTAATAAAATCATAATAATATTCCATGAAGTTGTTATTGTACTTGTTGTTTTTCTGGCTTTGATAGCTAAGTCAGGGGTTAACAATGATAAGGAGTTAATAAACATTCGAGGTTTTTAGAGTTGAAAATGTTACTTTCATTATTTTTGGTTAGAATTTGTATCCATCTGTCCAATAGAAAAAATAATCATATTATTTGCCTATACGATGTTAAGTCCGTTTATTAACATAATGCGTAAAAAGATTTGTTAACTAATTTAAAGAGTATTAAAATTATGTAAAAAAAATATACTCAGTGACATTAGAAGTGTTACACCCCGAAGGAATCATTGGCGACCCTGACGAGCACACGCTTGTACACGTCTAGGCATCGACAAAATGAGATTGTTGGTATCTCCTTGTAGCACCTCGTTCCAAGCAACTTGAACTTCGTTGATTAACTGCGCCAATGTTTGTGGAGGATGGTGCAAAGTGGACAGTTTCCTCCTTATGATATCCCACACATGTTCGATGGGATTTAAATAGGGTAGTGGAGTGGCCACGGTAAAACATTAACGTCTGGTTCTTGGAGAAAGTCTATAGTTCGACGTGCATTGTCTTGCTGAAAAAGAACGTGGTGACGGCCATCTAGATAAGGTACTAAACCGGTTTTTAGGACATCATCAACATAATGCGCAGCTGTCATACTGCTTCGAATAAACAGAAGTGGAGATCGGCTACCATTACTGCAACAGTTCTGTGTACATGCTTCTCCAGCATGCCAGCAAATCCAATATCGCGTCACTTTCCACGCCGGCGTCTTACCCTTCCACGGTCATTGTGCATACCTAGACAGAATCGCGATACGTCGCTGAAGACGACATTATGCCATTCTGCTGCCTAATGCTGCCGTTTTCTGCACCAGTACAAACATTGACGGCAGTGGTCCTCAGTAGTCGACAGTTAAAGGAAGCACTAATTGTGGACGGTATGACAAAAGGCCAAAAGCTCGAATGCGGCTTCTCCAAGCCATTGGTCAGCGATTTAACACGTTGTAGCAAAACGGTCTTGTAGAGTTAGTTGTCTTGACGCCCTGTAGTACGCCTTGGTTGACCAGTTGGATTTCTTCGTGTTGCTCTACCTTCTTTTGTCCACACACGACACACTCGCATTACCGTGATTGTAGTACAATTAACACGACAATTCTAACACTCTACCACCGACAATTCTACCTCCTGTCAAAGTCACTAACACGGTGATAATGTTGATGTCCTCGAGCTCTAGGTATTTCGTTACGCTTAACACTTGTAGACAGACGCGCAATAACCACACTTTTCTATATTAGTTAAATGAAACTAATTATTCTAATGGTTAAATACGTATTATTACGAAAAATAACAGAAAAATTCTGAATAGAAAATAAAAGAAAACAACGAAAATAATTAAACATTGTGGTGACCTCCTTTCTGGCGAATGATTTCTTGGCACAATCTGGGCATTCTTTCGATTAAATTGGACAATGTTAATGGGTCTATGTGTCTCCACGCTGTTTGTCCCACAATGTCGTTGTGGATGTAGGAGCCGATTGTCGAATTTGTTGGTCGAGATGGTTCCATAAAAGCTAGATGGGGTTGATGTCTGGACTCTGTGCGGGTCGTTTCATAATTGTCAATCTCCTATCAAGTTCCATTTGATTGAGATAATTTGGAGGTGTGTTTCGGATCATTGTCCTGCAGAAACACGACGTTTTCGCCGATTATGCGGATCCCCGATGGAATGGCGGGCTCCCCCAAAATTTGTTGGTAGCGCTCTTTCTGTAATATGCCCTCAATTCGCACTAGATACCCTAAAGTGGTCCCGGCAAACACCCCCAAATCATGACCGAACCTCCCCCATGGTCGCAACATACAAGTTTTCTCACGGAACAACTAATTGTAAGTAGGAAGTGCTATGTATTTCGGAAACTAACAAAAGTGCAAATGTACAAACACTACCTATGGCTTATGGTAGGTTTTATTTAGTAATGTTGTACAGTTTAATATTTTGGGGACAATCAAGTGGTGCAGCTGACGTATTCAGATAACAAAAGAAAGTGCTAAGAATAATAGTTAGGAAAAAATCTAGAGCCTCGTGTAAACGCGTATTCAAACAGCTCAGAATAATGACTCTTCCATCGGCATACATTTACAAATGTCTGTGCTTTATATATGTAGATACAACCAGCGACACAGTTTTAGTGATGTTAGAAGTCATTCGTATTCTTTCAGAAATGCGAATTATCAACTACCACTTCATAGTCAAGTCCGTTTGAAAAAGGCTGCTTTTATGCAGCACAAAAATTGTACAATGCTTTAGAAAGGGACATAAAAAACCGTCAAATTTACTCACAATTACAAGTATAAATTACGTAACTATCTAATAGATAGAGAACTATATATATAGCAAATATTATTAAATTTCAAATACGTAATTGTAGTTATCAAGATATTATGGTACACAATACCAATTACTTGTTTTTCCTGACCTTATTCATACATGTAGTACGTTTGTTCGGATGTTCTTGAAAATAAATTATTATTATTATTCCATCAAGATAGGCAAAAAGAAATCTCATTTAGAAACTATAGTACTAGCCATTTATAATTGAAGAAAGCCCAATGTTTTTGACAATCTATAAAAGAAATGTAATAAGCAAAATGTGTAGGATATGTGTACACAAGCACAGGTTCAGGCTATGAGTTCAGCATACAGATATTCTACTTTGCCGGAGACCGTGCAGCACCTTTCACTGTTATTGGTTTGGCAAAATCGATATAAACATATGGATATCGTCAGAAATTAGTATTCTATTTGTATGTTGCAAATATATTTTGTTTCAGCGTATATAAAATTGTAATACCTATGTTCTAATATTACTATTGATAGATTGACTTTGATTAAATTTAATGAGTAGTTAATGGCTTTAAGGTTTTATGGATTTTAGTGAGAGTTATTTCTTAATGTTTATAGAGTTTAAAACCAATAAAACCAAATTATAATTTGGGAAAGAATCCATCCAATTGCCTTAAATGATTTATAGCTTTTGATTGGAGATTTCTTTCTTTATAATATGTCTATAATATACACGCTTTGAGGTGATAGTTTAGCGGACAATGCCCACTGTGCAGGTTCGTGAGGGTCCTTAAATCAGATTTTTTTATATCAAGAAGTTTTTACTACTACATATTTGGCAAGCAATTGATAAATTTCTTCGTTTGTATCGGAGTGCGTTCCTCTAGAGGGAGACCATTTCTTTTACTTCCCAGTCTTGAAGTTCCTTCATGAATTGACATTTTGAAACGCTAAAAAAGCGTTTTGGTCCAATGAAATGTATGTCCCCGTCTTCCTCTCCAAGTTCATGCGCCATGTCATTTCTTTGGTATTTATGTGCTTTGGAATCCACACCAAGGATACCCTCTTTCATTGCCAGTTGTGTCACGTTCATCTGACATTCGCGGACCGATTTAGACTCAAAGTTATGAGTAGGTAAAGTTTTCAGGGCGACTGGGCCTTTATCTAGTTTTTTTTTTCTGGAGGTAGAGATCTGTAGCGTATATTTCCGCACGAAGAATTGTTGTAGAGCCTCGTAGACCTCTCGAGAGGCTGGTCTTCGATCTATGAACGCCAATTTTTACCCCTTTGCTAGTTTTGGATCAGACACGGGATCGGTTTTCAAACTTAGGTCCACCAGCACTCCATTCCTTGCGGCTCGGAAATAACATCCTCAATAGTCGCTCGTGGTGCAATTTGATTACTTTACTTGCTACCGATACAGTTTGTTTATTACACTTATTCCTCAAGTTATTATTCTGAGATTTAGAGATTTAACTTTTAATTAACGTCTTTTTAAATATCCCGAAATCTTTTTAAAATAATATAAATCTTATAATGTTAGAAATCAAACTCTTCCAATTAAGTTATGATTTCATTATACTGGTTCACGATTGTAGCCTATGATTGCAATTCATTTACTTGAGGTCTTTTAAAGTATGATGCGCAGCAAATTCAATTAATAGTAAATAAATTCATTTATTTAAACTTTACCAATTATATTTTACTGTGAGTAAAGTAACACTGTTTAGAGAACAAAAGTAGCTTAACTTGTACAAACCTTTTCAATTTTACAGCGAAAATCCAAAAAAATTTAAACAACTATACACTGCTCCTAAATGTGTTTTATTACTGCATCTTCTAGTAAATATTTGTATGACTTTAAGTATTATTTTTACGAAAGAAGAAAGTGAAACACTTACATTTATTGCTGTAATAAATCGAACTTTGTTTTAAGTAAACAGTTTGTACAATTCCGTTTTCAATAGAATTTTGTGATGTGACTTATACATATAAAACAAAAAAAATAAATTAAAAGATTCTTTGTTTGCAATAATTAGACAATCCGAAATGTCCCCATCAGTTAATCGCTGATGTTAGAAATTGTGATTGATGTTTAACGGAAACATCAATCATGAAGGTAGTTTACATAACCGTAATATATCTTATGTATGAATCAAACAAAATATTTCTATTGATGAAATTGTTTCCTACATATAATACTTACATGATATATGCATATTTTAAATTTATATTCATTGATAATTATATTTTGGTTTTTGTGTTTTGTTTGCGAAATTGTTATTTCAATCCTGAATTTGATAACCAATACTTTAGCATTTCCGCAAATATTAAAAGACTATATACATAAACATATATATGTATGTATTTGCAGTATTTCGTAATGGAATTAATAGCTAATGTAGAGAATGAAGTATATAAATAATTCAAGTATAATAGGAATAGATTAGATGAATATAATCAATAGAAAGTGAAATAAGTACGAATCAATAAAGTTTCTGCGACTCTGAAACGCCATGGAGATATTGCCCCCATTCGAATGTATTACACGTATTTCGTTAAAAGCCGTATGCGTCTGCTATTTTATCGGTCTTCTATCTAGAAACTTATTAATGTATTTCGTAAATGGTTGTATAAAATTATATGGTATGCGGTTTGATAGCTATACATGAAAGGATGTAGTTGACCGTGCAATAAAACAAACTACATATGCATATTATTGCGTATTAAATAGTGAGTCTACTATTTCCAATCTGGTCTCAAAAATTCTAAACAACCACATTAGTCTATAGTCCCAAAGAGTACGTTACTCGATTGTAGGTATTAGTGTATATATGAGATGAGTTTACGCAGAGAACTCATATTCATACATTATTCTAATATTGTTTTACCTGACAACCAATTTGGCTAAAAGAGGGAATATAGTGTTGTCTATAGTGGTTAGTATTCTACTAGTAATAAAAGAAGGACTACTATACAAAAACAGTCGCAGTCAGTTAATATAACTTATTCAATTGAATTTGCTTACATTGCAAGGTGGATAGAAAGCATTAGTCTGTCATTACCAAAGATGCTGGTTTTTGGTACTATACATAGCCGTGCAGTGAGGTTTATCTATGTACATATTTTATTAGTCGCTTACTGGTCAGGATGAATACAACGTTCGATTGTATAAAGTATACTAACAGGATGCCAGAATTATCAAAAAAGCCGATATAGCCGAAAACGACGCAACCTTCTGACGATCAAGTTAGAAGGTTTTCGCCTCTTTGCTCCTGAAGAAGCCACTTACACTAGTGGGGAAACGTGGAGCTTTTTTTAATGTATATCTTGTGGATTATTTTTATTTGTACTGTATATATTTTACTAACCATGACACGGTCAACATCCGGAAACCCTCATTATAGAGACTTGGGCCGTGGAAGCCTTCGATATCATTTAAAATCTACGAATTCATAATTATGTACCAACATATTTATGCAATTAATTTTATAATTCAATTTCTTCGTCCTGCAATTTGTTTCAAAATCTTGCCAGGCAACGTTAAGTTTTTAATGTTATTTTATGTATTTGAAACAATCTTACAGCCTTCATTCTTATTGGAATTGACCTCCTTGACTATATCCCACATTTTTATTCACAATCGTTGCAATTTATTTATTTAGTAAATTCTTAACTTTATCTTTGGATTGCCGATGAGTTTAGGTAAACATATTTCGCAAATGCAGACCATTCTTATATGCAATTTCATCAAGATTTTTCTTAAACTTTTGACACTAAATGAAGCATAAGAAAGCGGGAAAAAATATTCCAGATATTTGCAAAAAGTCTTTCGCTTATATGTAGTTTTCTAACTAATTTCTTGAAAGTACGATTTGACAGAAAACAATTACATTTGGCTTCTCTTATAAATTAGAGATCGTTCTGATACATCACTTCGTTTATAAATCAACTGCCACTTTGTGCTGGGAACCATGTAGTAATCAAACTACTAGGGTTATGGTAAAAATACAGCTATGCAATCGTAATTCTCGAAAGATTTACATAATTTGGATCTAACATTTGTAGTAATAAGCTCTAAAAACATTGACGATTGTAATCATCTTATGTAAAAAGTTTTCAAGACTGATTTGTAAAGTCTACTATCCAATAGATACTTAACTCGATCATATTTTTTCTTATCTAAAATAAATACTTTGGTTTCTTTGACCGTGTTTAATCAAAAACAATCTTCTCACAAACTGTTAACGATTTTAGTTTACGGAATTCTGTAGCAGCTTATAGTATCTACAATTTCTTGAAATCACATGTTCTGATTCAGGAATTGCCATTTGCCATTGTAAAGTCTCTTCGTTTGTACTCTATAATTATCCAATCAAACATGTTTTGGTAACAATGACAGAAAAGTTGATACTTGGAGCTATTAGAGCCTGAAACCTTAGATTTACTTCTTTTGGTATAAGGGCATTTGATTTGCAAGCGACACCATTTTTTGTCTAGCGTAAAATAGTTTTACAAACAGAAGGTCAAGATTAATGAACTAACAATTTTTTATTTACGTCGTGTGCAACGAATAGGTTTTAAGCTTCTGTTAACTTTAAAGTTAATATAATTGTCGCCTTTATTTGCTTTATTTAACTGTGCGTCGACTGATATTCAAATACTGAAAAAGTAACGTTTCATAAAAGGTAAAGCCTTAATGAGAATATTAGCCAATTCTATCTGAAATCGCCTTTGTACGTTGTTGTCAATAGTAGAAACTGATGAAGTACAACCCCCATATTGATATTTCTGGATATTATCATTGATAACAAAACCTTTTTGTTGTATATCGAGTTATACTAATGATCTACGGTGAATTTTCAACTCTGCAAACTTTCATTAGCACTTTTTTGTACACTTGTACACTACAACATTTAGTATTTTCAGTACTTACTAATAGATTGCGTAAAATGTATAGCTTGCGTTGTTTTTTGGTTGGTTAGCGTTTATGGCTAATACATAGTGAACTTTTAATAATGCTCATTAATCATGAGAGTTAATTCCATGCTAGTCGTAGTGGTTACGCCGCTATCCATCAAAAATAGATTATTTAAGATTCAATATTTGTAGGAGATGCTAACATTTCTTTGGGAGAATTCTATTCAGATTCTATAGCCAATTTTATGAGGATCGATAGCCGTAGTAGTTAACTGGGTATCTAGCAAATATATATTGTTGGAGTTCAAGAATTTTTCTATTCAAATCGAACTACCATTTGTTGGTGGGAGTAAAGTAATTACTAATACAGTATTAAACACGACAAAGCAGTGCTGTCACAAGACAATTGAACATTTTTACACACACGAAGTTGCACAGTAAGCGCTGCAGTGGTAGTACAGATGAAGAATTTGTTGTAAGAAATACTCGGCACATCGCAAAAGAACTGTCAGAAAATTTGTTTCTATTTGGATCAGTAAATACATTTTATAATATTGAATGAGGTTATCGTTTGTAATCAGCAAATCCACCCAAATCCAAAATTATTACGTTGGATTGCTAGGATTTAACTATCACTGATAACTCTTTGTAAACAAATTTTTATTGGTGACAGTCTAACATAGATTCCCTGGCTAGCAGTAATTTATAAAATTGTTATTTGGGTATAAAATATTTTACCCAATAAAATGTCTGCAGTTGTCCTTTACAAATAGATCGAGTTTTGAAATTACCCTATTACACACAACTAAACTGCAAACTAACTTTACTTGCAAAAGAGAAGCAATTATTCTTTCTGCGACCACAATCCCTCCAGCCAACGCACTAGCCAGCCACTGTCTACAATTTTTGTTCAATATCTCATACTCTGATATGTTTATCATAATATTATAGGTAATTAATTTTTAAATGTCATGTAATTGTAATTACTACTAGTAAATATAACTCCAATAATCCGACGTTAGAACTATCTTTCATAATCACTGCCCCAAAGTCAATTAAATATATTTCAACTAATAACTCAATATCATGCTATAATGCCAGCCTAGTTTGTTACTATCTATTATAATTGATTATAATTATCGCTATCGCAAAGTTAGGTAAACGTGAATATGTAATCAGAACTGTATTATAATGCAATCTGTACTATAAAACTATGTATGTAAAATGTACTAAGTGAATGTGACGTAGTAACGTTGTATTGTTAATACATTTCACACTAATTTAATCGTAAAAATTGCGTACATGATATTGTTCTCCGAGTGTATCTTAAAAATTCTCCATTAGGGAGTAACTAGGAAAGGACAAGCAGTTTATTTCGGCCATTACCATAAACGATTTTTATCAGCGGCAATAGAAACGCGCAGTAAAGTTCATTAAGGTCTTGTAAATACACAGCTAACAGAATTATCTTGTCTATGTTATGTACATGTGTCTAATAAGAAAAATGATTTACTTTTGTATAGAAAATAAGAATTATATTACCTATTTTATCATTCTTGGACATCTAATTAGTGTCAGTAGATGTATTAATCTTATGATTTTAGCGGTTAAACGGAGAAAAGTAGTTAGTTGCTGCCGTGTTCATGTCTAATAGGAAGGGATAATCAACTGGTTTCAATATTCGGCTGGAAAAAGAACTCTAAAAAACACTAATAGATCATAATATACTGCCAGTCATATATTGATTCAGAGATGATGATGATTCGGAGAACCTGTAGGAGTGGAGAGTACTTGTTCTTTGTTATCCTCATATTTCTGCTTGGGCATCTTGTAGTCCAAATTAAAAATGATGAACTTTAGCTGGATTCATGCAAAACATGGACCAGCATTTTCAAACATTAACTGTAATGTTCTTCACTTATTTTAAATGCTGTTGATGTTGATGGTGCGATTTAGATTGTTCTAAGTTATAAGTCCTTTCAAGAGAATTGGTAGAATTTAAATTGAAGCTTGCAACGAAATGTATTTTCAAACAGCTTGAATTGACTTTTCAGGACATTAGTAAGTTCACGTTTGTTTTTGTAATTTTTTGAAAATGAGTATTTCTAAACAATAAAAAGTACTGTATGCGGGAAATTAATGCAGATAAGGTATTTGGATGAAGTTTGCAACTACGCAGGTTACGCGAAGTGATATATTTCATAAAAAGCCTTCTATTGATAACACTTCGTAAGTCGTGTTCGTAAGGTTAAAATTTGTGTTTTATATGAACATTATTTAATCACTTTAGCGATATATTGTTTATTTATAGATTTACTTCATTTTTTACGATTAAGTGTTTCACGCTGCTAGGTACTACTACCTACATAAGTACCTATGTAAAAATATTCGAAGCGTTAAATTCTTTAAAGAAAATGTATCATCATAAAACAACTTATTAGGCACATTAATTTAATTAAGAAAGAACGATGAAACCTTGTTTGAAGTTTATGTTTCATTGCGGTTTAAATTGCAATCAAACTTCATTACGATTTACTCATCATAATAGCGTCGTAGAGATTAACTTAATACCAGAAGTAAACCAAGCGTAGTAAGAAGTGGGTAGAAATGCGCTAATTTACATGAAGCCCATATAAATCGTTCATCCGTTCATAATTTTATTCGCTTAATGGTTAAGCTCACCATTACCATACTCAAATTTAACTAATTTGCATCGCATTTGGACAAACTACATCTAAATTTTCTTATGCTAGCATAAATAAATAATTAAATAAAATAATTTAAACAACGAATGCGGTTCCTAATACATATACATAGTATACACTGAGATATTCTATTATTTGTGACTGCGAAAATAGATTAGATTTTGACGAGCAAATTTGAATGCAAAATAATTAATTATTCTATTTATTTATGTTAACCATTAAATATTATTCGCATAACTGCAGCTTTTTTACACACTTTTTAACTTTTATTTGTACATATTTAGGTAATACTTCTCTGTTGACATTTTTTTGTTATGCATCCAAATAACTATACCTATAGCTTTTTACACACTTTTTAACTTTTATTTGTATTTCGGTACCTTACCGTTGACATTTTTTGTTCTGCAACCAGTTTATAGATATTTCGTCAACATATGCTTATTTATAATTTATGGGGTTATCATAAAGTTTAAATTATAACCTTTTAACAAATTAAGTTAGTAACAAAAAATAAACTAAATCCTATTACTAGAGGAAAAAAAGGTAACATTCTGTTGAATTGCTCCAATTTGGTCGGTAATATTGACCTTTAATTCTTATAGCGTTGTTGGTCGTCTGTTAAACACTAGAATTTTAAATAACTCCACAGCCAGTAATCCGCTGCGCATGATCTTGAAACACGTTGGTTAATAATGCTTGGACTGGTTGGAAAATGTGCTAGGGAAGGAAAGATTCTGCATTACGTCGGAGACATACGAACCATGATAAAATCGATTGTAAAACCCCACCAATCGACTTACTTGTCATGAATACCTTCTTGAACGATTTTTTGTGTATTCTCTGCAGATCCGATTCTACAGTTTTGGGTATTGACTCCATCATTCAAAGGAAAATGTACCTCATCTGTCCATAAAATACGGGATAACCATTAGAATGCAATTTTCGTCTGATGCAATTACTCGCAAATAAAAATCGTATCTAGTATCTACAAATCTGTATAAATGTTTAGAAGTTTGCATAAAATTTTCCAAACTGTGATATACGACAGTCACTTGGATATCGCATTTGCACTACTGATTGCGAGTGAATTACCTCTGATTTACATGAGGAACCTCTGCTACTCGGACATCACTAATTCTTCGTGTTCCTAATTTTGGTTGGTCAGTTACAAACCCAGTTCTTGCAAATTTTTGTATCAAATTGCAGTACGCTTTCTTTTGACGGGATCTCTCTCTCAAACTCATTCTCGTGCAAAATCGTCGTAATCCAGCTGTGTTTCGCATAGATACACTTACGCATACGCATTCCTTAAGCAATTAGATTTGATTTTTTTTT
>ML218923.1:8982-24872 GCA_004785975.1 Popillia japonica
TTAAGTCATAAATTTTCCTGTAGCAGATTTGGTAGGTCACAAATTTTGAAGAAATTTTCTTTTAGACACAAATTTTTGTGTCACAAATTTTAGAGAGAAACATTTTCCAATTAGTTTTTTACCAGTACTCTCTTAATTCACAATTTTTTCAGATTTATCGCCCCATAAGTTTTCAACAATTTTTCTTCGGAACACAAACTTTTGTGCCACAAATTTTAGAGAAAATATTTCCCAATTGCTAATTTTTTACCAAAACACATCAAGTCGTAAATTTTTTTGTAGCAGATTTGTTAGGTTACAAATTTTGAAGAAATTTTCTTTTAGACACAAATTTTTGTCACAAATTTTAGAGAGGAACATTTTCCAATGGTTAATTCTTTACCAGCACCCTCTTAATTCACAAATTTTTCAGATTTATCGCCCCATAAGTTTTCAACAATTTTTCTTCGAAGCACAAACTTTTGTGCCACAAATTTTAGAGAAAATATTTCCCAATTGCTAATTTTTTATCAACACACATTAAGTCATAAATTTTCCTGTAGCAGATTTGTTAGGTCACAAATTTTCAAGAAATTTTCTTTTAGACAAATTTTTGTGTCACAAATTTTAGAGAGAAACATTTTCCAATTAGTTTTTTACCAGTGCTCTCTTAATTCACAAATTGTTCAGATTTATCGCCCCATAAGTTTTCAACAATTTTTCTTCGAAGCACAAACTTTTGTGCCACAAATTTTAGAGAAAATATTTCCCAATTGCTAATTTTTTACCAACACACATTAAGTCATAAATTTTCCTGTAGCAGATTTGTTAGGTCACAAATTTTCAAGAAATTTTCTTTTAGACAAAAATTTTTGTGTCACAAATTTTAGAGAGAAACATTTTCCAATTGTTAGTTTTTTACCAGTGCTCTCTTAATTCACAAATTGTTCAGATTTATCGCCCCATAAGTTTTTAACCATGTTTCTTCGAAGCACAAACTTTTTGTGGCACAAATTTTAAAGATAAAATTTGTCAATTAGTAATTTTTTATCAACACACCCAAATTCATAAATGTTCTTATAGCAGGTTTGTTATGTCACAAATTTTCAATAAATTTTCTTTTAGATACAAATTTTTGTGTCACAAATTTTAGAAAAATTAATTTTTTGAATGCCACAATTTTTATTCACGTATTTTCAATAAAAATTAATTTTTAGATGCAAATTTGTATGGCAAGTTTTCGATATATTTGTTGTGTTACAAATGTTTCAATACATTTTTTTGGCGGCAGATTTGTTGTGCTACCAATTTTTAAGAAATTTTATTTTTGGCACAAACTTTAGCCACTGATTGAATTAAAAGAATCCCAATGTCCAAGTTTTCAATTACACATTCTGACAGTTTTTTGTGTGAAAAATTTTCACTAAATTTTCTTTTAGGTATGTACAAAGTTTGGTCACAAATTTTAGAGACATTTTTTTACCAACACCTGAATTCGCAAACTTTTCTGTGATAAATTTATTGTTACAAATTTTCACATAATTTTTTTACAAATTGCGAATAAACTTTTTGATTAAAATTTTACTGAAAATCTGTGACACAACAAATTTATCACAAAAAAAATTGTGCCGGCAAAAATTTTTTCTCCAAAATTTGCGACTTTTTCTGTGACAAATTTTCATAATTTTTTTTTGAGCGTATAACAAATTGTTTGGTTTTTATCTCACTTTTTAGAAAGGTGCAGTTTTAAATTCACTTTCATCTAAATTCGTTTAATTTATTTTAAATGTGATTAGAAAATTAGAAAATTTTAGAAAATATGACCTTTCGTCTAAATCTGTTTGTGCTTTGCTGTAGTTTGTTTTTTCTTTTGTAAAATTTTCCGTTATATTCTTTTATATGTGCACTTAGTGTATCTTAATTATTGTTTTTTTTTTAATTTAAAAACCAAAAAAGAAACGAAATAAATAAACGTTTGCCTAGCATATTGTGCGTTTCATTCTTAAATCTGCTTTTTCGTAGATATTTCCATAGGTGTATCGTCATGCATGTGAAATAGTAGAATTATCAAACATAATCCTGTAGTTAGTAGAAGATTCTTATTTTTTGCAGGAGCTGGCGAATACGGAAAATGCCAGCGAATCTCCACCACATGCTCCGATGTCTGTGCAGCCCACCAGAAAGTTGAAAACGTCCTCGCTCGGAGTGAACGCGCTCAAGCGATTGTAACATTACTTCTCTCACCTATTTATAAGTTTTATCTTTTAAATATATTTTATTCATTTCACCGATATATTTGTACATACATACACATTATTATCGTAAGTTTAATATAAGGATGAAATTTTTTCTACTGTCGTTTTATTTATGAACATATTCGAGAGATCTGAATCAATAATAAATCTTCTACAATTTGGTTTTATTTTAATCATGTTTTAATGTATTCAGCTGGTCGAACAGGTATGTTTAGAATGTTAAAGAATGAAATTACAAATTTAAATTTCCCGCGTAAAATTTGAGGTTCAGAATTTAGTTATTGAAAAAGTGATTAAATAGCAGTGAATCACTGTGAAATGGTACAGTATCGTGTCATTTTTCTAGGAGTACCAACCTAAAATACTTCATATTCTGTGCTTGGCTATACATTTTCCAATATCAATTTGACAGTTTTAATTTTTTATGGGCTGAAAATTGAGCAAAATCATACTATACAGACAGCTTTGATATACTTCATTCTACTATTCTGGTCCTTTATTTGTAAACTTATCTTTAAAGAATTCTATGTGTTCAATTTCCACTTGACCGTCTAAGAGAGACTGATGTGGGACTGGTGAGCGATTCCCAGTTAATAAGGTAACATTATCGACTTTCTTTAATAATTTTTAGGAACTTTTGGGAAAACAAGTATGTACTGATGCTGGTGTGAGAAGAACAGTACGTACGGTGCAATTGGAGGAAAATATTTTGGACAAAAAGTGTATCAACTACTTCCTGAAGATTTTCCTAGTAGATTCCAGTTCGCAAACTGGTTGTCAGATCAGCAACGAACAAACCGAAACTTCATTAACACTATTCTTTTTACCGATGAAGCAGGGTTTACCAAAAATGGAATGTCAATTTACATATTTCGCATGTATGGGCTGATGAAAACCCCCATCCCACTGTTGTTCGTCATTATCAACATCAGTCCCAATCAATTAATGTTCGGGCAGGAATAATTGGCAATTTTTTGATTGGACCACATGTATTGCCACCACGATTGAATGGTGAATTTTATTTACACTTCCTTCAGACCGCTTTTCGGGATTCAATAGAATATTTGCCACTTGAAACTCGCCAACGCATGTATTTTATGCATGATGGAGCCTTACCTCATTTTAACGTTGCTGTACGGGACCACCTAAATAACATCTATCCAAACTTTGTTGCAGACAAAAAAAAATTAGAAATCATGGATCTTTTTAATAAAAATAAAACGTTAACTCCTTTATTATCTTTTTTTCTCGAAAACGCTTCATTCTATCGACACTGAACAAGAGTACCTTTTCTTTAGCTTAACATTCAAGGTATCCAAATTTATTTTTTTTAACTCCTTATCATACAGGGCGTTAAAAATATAAGCATTAAAATGTACAACCTAGTACGCCCCTGGTAAACTAAACAAGCTAATTATGTTTTAAGGGCAGTATTTTAAGAGGTCCTTACTACTATTTATCATTATTAAATTTTCATTAAATTATATTAAGTAGTTTAAAGGTTATTCAAGAAAAATTGTTTTCCAGTGGCGTCTTTTAGGAGGACGTATCTCCGTGGGGAGGGCCGCTACGAAAAAAAATATGGGAACTTGTAATCTTATTTTTTAATGTTCTATCTGAATACAAGAGATTTCCCACATTTTCCTATTTATCTACAGTTTCCAAATTTAAATTTCCCGGGCTCGGGGTCTGTTCGGAATTTTCTATGAATTCTTTTTTTATGAAATACGATATAAATAAAACCGTTTATAAATTGTTAATAGCACATTTTTACGGTTGATAGTTAATTAGTCATTTCTGCTAAATGGAATCGTTTATGTCGTATTCATTTAGTTATTTAATAGAGAGAAATCAAGTTTCCTTAAATTAAATCGAATTTGATAACAAAATACAACAATCAAATGTTATAATAGCATCTCACCAAAGATTTTTTGAATTACGCGGGCATTTGAAGATAGATTCAGAAAGGTGGTGTCAATTATTTTGCTGTAAGTAGCTAACAGCACACATGTCAGCTTGTCACTATCTTACTATGGTTAGTTTCACTAAAAATCATTTTTAATTGTGTTTAACCGATTTATAGTAATTTTCTAAAGCTTGACGATAAAACATTTATTAATACACAATACATTACTACTACAAAATATTTCATAATGTAGGAATCTACATTTGATAGGATAAAGAAGTATTCTACAATTGAAGATATTCAGCTATCAGCCAGTAGCTGGCGCTTTATGTTAACGGTAAAGATTTCTTTTATATTTATATTTTTAACAAATTGGTTTTGTTTTAATACATATTGTGTAAAATTTTTAATCATCGATTTCCGTTCTTCAAGTTGCAATAAATATCTATTTTATTTTTTAGGTAATATTGGATTGGCATAATCTGACCATCTGACAACTATGCTTTACCATCCATATGACGTATCGAGATTCATTGTATTTACAATACAAAAAAGTAATAGAATAAACTATTTCTTGGGCGACAATCTAATGATAAGTCAGTTAATTATAGTTTAATTAAACGAGAATTGAATCAGAACTCATTATAATCAACTTATATCATAATCGTATCATGGAACACGTCAATTTTGTTATATGATATAATTTATCATATCTATAATTTAAAATTTGCAACGTCGCTTTGACAGTTGTGCTTTTTAAACCTGGCTTTAATTAGAAACGTCATTATCGATGTTATTATAAAACGAAACAGATAGATTTAAGAACGTAAGAAATGTTTATCAGTTGTAAATATTCAACAAGTCAACAAAATGTATTGAGATATCATTAAAACTCTTCATTTTAAGCATTAAATCGTGTTTGTTTGTTGTTCTATTTGTTTAAACGTGGCGTTGATTCCTTTATTGTAGTCTCTATGGGAACATTTATTTGTTTACGATATATAATATGGAGCTTATTGTTAGTTATACATACTTATATGAACGTATGTATGTATTTAGTTTAATGCATAAACACGTACTTTGAACTCGTCTGCAATTTAACTATTATTCATTAGTGTGTACCCAAAGAAGAATAAAGAGGCAGAAAAACAAAAACTGTCTTTGTTACAAGCTGTGTGCATTTATGACTCAGACTATTAAGTATTAATTATTGACATTTATCTATAATAATTTAATGTATGTGTGTTAATGTATGTGTGTATAGGGTGATTGATTCTTTCTTGTTATGTGAACTATTATTTGAAAATATTTTGAGATGAATATCATTTGACCGAAAATTTGGACTAACTAACTGCTATTTATATATATTTTTTTAACAAAAAAAAAGCAGTGGTATTCAGCATGGTCAATTACATATTACAATTTTCGATAGGCTTTCGATCTCGTTCAAATTTTGGATATTCATGTAATTGACCATGCTGACTACGATAAAAGTGTCAGATTTGGGCCAAAAGGCTTTTTTTGCCGAAACATGTATAAATGCCATGTTTTTGTAAACGTCAAACTTTCACCTATAATATAATTATGTATTTTTCGACAAAAAAATCCTTTCAGCCCTAATCTGACAATGTTATCGTATTCAGCATGGTCAATTACATATGTGTTCAAACTTTCAGCGAAATCGAACAAATCGAGATTTTTTTCAAAAAACGCAAGGGGTATGTATGGAAAAAAATTGGATTTTTGACAATTTTCAATGGGCTTTCGATTTCGTTCAAATTTTGGATATTCACGTAATTGACCATGCTGAATACGATAAAAGTGCCAGATTTGGGCCAAACGACTTTTTTGGCCAAAAAATGTATAAATGCCATGTTTTTGTAAACGTCAAACTTTGACCTATTATATAATTATATATTTTTCGGCAAAAACAAGCCTTTCAGCCCAAATCTGACAATGTTATCGTATTCAGCATGGTCAATTACATATGTGTTCAAACTTTCAGCGAAATCGAACAAATCGAGATTTTTTTCAAAAAACGCAAGGGGTATGTATGGGAAAAAATTTGATTTTTGACAATTTTCGATGGGTTTTCGATTTCGTTCAAATTTTGGATATTCATGTAATTGACCATGCTGAATACGATAAAAGTGTCAGATTTGGGGTAAAAGGCTTTTTTGGCCAAAAAAATGTATAAATGCCATGTTTTTGTAAACGTCAAACTTTGACCTATTATATAATTATATATTTTTCGGCAAAAAAAAGTCTCAGCCCAAATCTGACAATGTTATCGTATTCAGCATGGTCAATTACATATGTGTTCAAACTTTCAGCGAAATCGAACAAATAGAGATTTTTTTCAAAAACCGCAAGGGGTATGTATGAAAAAAAATTGGATTTTTGACAATTTTCGATGGGCTTTCGATTTCGTTCAAATTTTGGATATTTATGTAATTGACCATGCTGAATACGATAAAAGCGTCAGATTTGGGCCAAAAGGCTTTTTTTGGCCAAAAAATGTATAAATGCCATGTTTTTGTAAGCGTCAAACTTTGACCTATTATATAATTATATTTTTCTGGCCAAAAAAAGCCTTTCAGCCCAAATCTGACAATGTAATCCTATTCAGCATGGCCCATTAAATATGTGTTCAAACTTTCAGCGAAATCGAACAAATCGAGATTTTTTCCAAAAAACGCAAGGGGTATGTATGGGAAAAAATTTGATTTTTGACAATTTTCGATGGGTTTTCGATTTCGTTCAAATTTTGGATATTCATGTAATTGACCATGCTGAATACGATAAAAGTGTCAGATTTGGGGTAAAAGGTTTTTTGGCCAAAAAAATGTATAAATGTCATGTTTTTGTAAACGTCAAACTTTGACCTATTATATAATTATATATTTTTCGGCAAAAACAAGCCTTTCAGCCCAAATCTGACAATGTTATCGTATTCAGCATGGTCAATTACATGTGTTCAAACTTTCAGAGAAATCGAACAAATCGAGATTTTTTTCAAAAAACGCAAGGGGTATGTATGGAAAAAAATTGATTTTTGACAATTTTCGATGGGTTTTCGATTTCGTTCAAATTTTGGATATTCATGTAATTGACCATGCTGACTACGATAAAAGTGTCAGATTTGGGCCAAAAGGCTTTTTTTTTGGCCGAAAAATGTATAAATGCCATGTTTTTGTAAACGTCAAACTTTGACCTATTATATAATTATATATTTTTCGACCAAAAAAAGCCTTTCAGCTCAAATCTGACACATTTATCGTATTCAGCATTGTCGATTGCACATTTATTCCAAATTTCAGCAAAATCGAAGGGATCGAGATTTATTTCAAAAAACGCAAGGGAAAAAAATATAGATTTTTGACAATTTTCGAAAGGCGTTCGATTTTGTTCAAATTTTGGTTATATATGTAATCGACCATGCTGAATATGATAAAAGTGCCTGATTTGGGCAAGCATACGTGGAAGATTTACCTCAAACATTTGAAGAATCTCAAAATCGGTTTAACTGTGACTATTGGCTTTAAGCTTATAGAAATTGAATTAAAAGCACACGAAGCAAACAAAGCTTGGACACTTGTTGATACAGCAAAAAGTCCAGTTCTGGATTGTAGATGGGCTTTTAGAATTAAACGAAATGAAAGTGATATGATTGAAAGATATAAAGCTCGTCTCGTTGCCAACGGTTATGCCCAACATTAATGTTTAAAATTTGTAAAATTGCGGGGGAGTGTTGTTTTTCATTTTGTTTCAGATTTTCTAGTTCTTCGTTGATTGTATCTTTCCATCCAGTACTAATAGCTTCTTCGCAAGTTGTAGGTATCTCAGATGGCAGATGCCCTGTTGCTAATGCAGCCATGAAGTTTGTTTCGTAATCTTGCAACTTTACTGGCACTTTTCTGTTTCTAGTGCTTCTTACGTGTTCTTTGCTGCTGGTTTTCTCATCCATTTTTTCGTCAATTTTGCTTTTCTTTTCATCTCCGTTTATTTCGGTTAACGTTTCTATTGGCAACTCTCTTTTTGTATCGTCTCTGTTGTTTTCGTCAAATACGACGCCTCTTGCAGTCGCCACTTTGTTTTCTTCCGAGTTCCATAAACGATATCCATTTGGAGAATAACCAATCATCACCATCTTTTGAACCATATTTCAGCTGGAGTTTGCTCTGCCGGCAATGTTCGTGTCTCGGTTCTATTAATGATGTAAGTTGCCGTTCTTGCAGTCTCACCCCAAAACTGCTTTTCCATACTTGATTAGTAGACACCTCACCATATTCAGTATAGTTCTATTGAATCTTTCGCAAATCCCATTCTGTTCAGGATTTCTTGGAATGGTGTATTCGATCTGAATACCTTTTGCGTTACAGAAGGCTTTAAAATCAGTTGATGCATATTCTCATCCTCCATTCTCACATCTGAAACGTGATATCTTGCTCCGAAATCGGGCTGTAACAAGAGGTTCATTTGTTGGTGGTGTTATTGGTCCAGCAACGTCAGACGACACTACTTCTAATATTCTCTTGGGTTTTTTCTCTTCGGCCATCTTATGGGATACATTCCATCCTCACTAACATTAGTATTGAAGTTCTTTGGTTTTACCACTAGCATATACAAATTTCCAACTAGTTTTCCTTCAGCCAATACCTTAGCATTGCTCATAATTTTTACTGTTCCATTCTCGAATAAGACTTGTAGTCCTCTTCTACTTTCCGAACAGATAAACAAATTATATGGAACGTCTTCACATTCTATAACATTTTCAATTTTTATTGGTAGACCATTTTCAGTCTGGGCATGTAAAGTACCAGATTTCTGAGCTCTGATTACTTCTCCCTTTTTCGCCACATTTACGGGAAAATCCACTCTTTGAACATTTATGAGATACTTTCCAATAGAAGGGCCTTACTAAATAGTTTGTGGAACCTAAATCCGTTATGAATGTAATTTTTGCTTCGTTACTCACCGCTAAAGAACTTGAAATTGTCGTTGAAATTTTTCCCATTTTATCAGTTCTCTTGTAGGCACTTTCACTAACAATTGTATTTGCTAGAAAAGAGATTTCGTTTTCTTTCATTGTATTTTTAGTACAATTCGCCTCATTTCCATTTCTTTGAGTACAATTTGCAGATTTTTTCGTGGGACAATCGGATTTTTTATGTCCTTTCTTTCCACATCCATAGCATTTATAGGGAAACTCAGTCATAGAATTATTTTCAGAGTTGTATGTTTTGTGTGCGTTCTTCCTAAAAGGTTTTCTGGATTGCCACTGTCTTCTGCTGTTCGCAAATGCCACATGCTCATTACTACACATTTTTATTTTGTCGGTCTTCGTCCTGAAGTAATTTGTTTTTCACAAAATCCAAGGTCATCCAGGTTCGCTGTCGTGATAGCGCTGTATGATTCGGGCATGACTGATAATAATTGAGTTATAACCTCACTGGTTTCCATTTTTCCGCCTGCATTTTTTAGTTCTGATACTGTCTGTTCGTATTCAACAAATTGTTTAACGGACCCGTACCTGTTTATTTCATGGACCGTAATTTTCTTTAGAGTTGTAGCTACTTGTGTAGCCAGGCCTGTTTTAGAGTATGTTACTCGCAATGATTCCATTATTTCCTTTGCAGTTGTATTTGTTTATACGATTTCTAAAACATCGGCCAGACATTGTGTAATAATACAACGTGCCTTGATATCCTCCTTTCTAAGAGCTGCCAATGCTGTTGCCTCGATAGGTGCGTCTTCCGTTAATACACTTAATACCCCATTTAGTTCTAAATACAAGTCTACTCGAAATTTCCAGTTAGAGAAACCATTTCCGTCAAAAGGCTTGATATTTATTGTGAGGTTTGTAGCGGCCATATTGCTGATATCGGTTACCGTAGGTACACAAGTTTTCTTTTTAGATCGTTTCCTAAACTACTTGCACAACCGTAATTAAGTACATTCACTTTCGGGATGATATCTTCCTGGGCCCATAAACTGTGGTTATTGACGTATTGAAATAAATAAATAAGTACTAACAGTTTCATACACTATTTTATTCTTTCATTTATTTATGAAGTATTACACAACTGCACAACACATTAATACGATTCAACCGTTTCTATTAGCAATTGACAAGTGAGTATATAACGGAAACGGCGGGAATATTTAAAATGAAAAACAACATGATTCACATCAAGAACTGTGAAAAATCTATGAACTTTAAGTCAGACACCGATAATTTACGCGCCATTTAATTCATTTTTACTAACTTTAAACTAAAACAAAAAGAAAGAACTTAACCACGTAGTATTTTCAGTTTGTAACGTCAATTTGCAAAAAACATTGTGATTGTTTGTTTCATTTTGGACAGGACTGTATTCACGTCTCTTCCTTTAAAAACACATCAAAGTTTTTCTTACTTCAAACACATTCAAGGTCTTGTATACCTACCATTCTGTGTTGTTTTCGTAAAATGTCCGTTTTAAAAACCGTTTATAATTTTATCAAGTTATTTGTTTTTTAAAAAATGACATTGTTCTGTTTTAATAATTATAATTGTTGACTTTAAACTGTAAACTAAACAATGCACCAAAAGTTTGGCAATTTGAGGAAAGATTTAGAATGAAAATTTCTCTCCTCTGTTATCCACTTATATTAAATATTATAATAAAAATTATGGTAGTTAAGCCCTGAAGAAGGATACAGTGTATGCGAAATATTGGCAATAAAAATAAAGAACCACTATTAGTGACGTTTCATTGCTGTTACCCAAGAAAAAACTTCTCAAAACTCATAACAGTTAATATAACACAGAAATCCCTAAGATCATCCCTAAAATGAAGATACAATTTCATAACAAAAACGTCAATAAAATGAGGTTAGGTTGTGCAAAGATACAAAATACTACACACTAACGAAATTTTAGTACTTCTCCGTTTATTGCTTTAAAACGAATAATCTGCAGCTAATTTTACGATACTGTTTTATGTGTTTACTTCGAATGTCATGATTAACTCGTCAGTTGTAGTATTAGAATGATGTAATATTATTCTGGTGCTGTTTAAACCTGGTTTTAATTAGAAATACTATTATTGCTATAAAAAAATGTGCTCTCCAATTATTCTATGTGTATGTTTATCGAAATTGTGAATTTACTCAATGTGAATCAGTTTTTGAGGTTATTGTGGTGCAAACTTCAATCTATCTTGAATTAAGGAATATTTTGGTTATGTAAAGTCTTACTTTGCCATAAAAAATACATAACATTATCTCTCTGACAGTTCGTAATTCCATGGCTACCTTATTTAACATCATTTTCGCAATATCTACTCAATTTTCAGCGATTGACAGTTCGAAATTTCATAGTTATACCTACTTTATTTAATCTCAAATTAGATTCTTCCTCAATTAACACATTTTTCTTCTAGAATTTTTTCTAACTCGTTGATGTTGAACATTATGACATTGTTCTGTTTTAATAATTTTAATTGTTGACTTTAAACTGTACCTAAACTAAACAATGCACCAAAAGTTTGGCAATTTGAGGAAAGATTTAGAATGAACATTTCTCTCCTCTGTTATCCACTTATATTAAATATTATAATAAAAATTATGGTAGTTAAGCCCTGAAGAAGGATACAGTGTATGCGAAATATTGGCAATAAAAATAAAGAACCACTATTGGTGACGTTTCATTGCTGTTACCCAAGAAAAAACTTCTCAAAACTCATAACAGTTAATATAACACAGAAATCCCTAAGATCATCCCTAAAATGAAGATACAATATCATATTCTTGGAATGAAGTCATTGGCGGAATATGTACATAGATACCCCACAGCAAATTTAAAAAAGAGGATTTTATATGACACTTCTTCGTTCTTATTTTGCACCGATTTTCGAGCTTCCCGCTACTATTCGGTGGCAATTTTTCTCAGCTTTCAGAATATATATAGCTTGCATTTAGAAATATTTCTCCTTGTCATCGAAAATTTGGAAAAACCGAAAAAAGTGCTAGGATTCTGCTATTTATATATTTTTTAGCCAAAGAACCCCCTTTTAGCCCAAATCTGACACTTTTATCGTATTCAGCATGGTCAATTACATATATATTCAAAATATCAGCGAAATCGGAGAGGTTAAGATTTTTTTCAAAAAACGCAAGAAAAAAATGTAGATTTTTGACAATTTTCGAAGATCGTTCGATTTCGTTCAAATTTGGGATATATATGTAATCGACCATGTTGAATACGACAGAAGTGTCAGATTTGGGGTAAAGCATCATTTTCGGCCGAAAAATATATAAAGCAGCTAGAATCTCAAATCCAAGTACAATTTTCGGTTTTTCCAATTTTTCGCTCGAAAAGAGAAATATTTCTAAATGTTCCTCACGGCTATTAGATAGCAAATTTTCTCAGCTTTCAATATATATATAGGTTGCATTTAGGAATATTTCTCCTTCTTACCTAAAAATTGGAAAAACTGAGAAAAAGTGCTAGGATTTGAGATTCTAGCTCCTATTTATATATTTTCTAGCAAAAAACAGCCTTTTAGTCCAAAACTGATACTTTTATCGTATTCAGCATGGTCAATTACATATATATTCAAAATCTCAGCAAAATCGGAAAGATTAAGATTTTTCCCAAAAAACCAGGTTACCTAGTTTGGAAAAAAATGTGGACTTTAGACAATTTTCGAAAGTCGTTCGATTTCGTTCAAAATTTGGATATATATGCAATTAACCATGCTGAGCACGATAAAAGTGTCAGATTTGAGCTAGAACGAGTTTTTTGGGTGAAAAATATATAAATAGGAGCTAAAATCTCGAATCCTTAGCACCTATTTTGGTTTTCCTAAATTTTCGCCCAGAAGGAGAAAGATTTCTAAATGTAACCTATACATATTCTGAAAGCTGAGAAAATTTGCTACCCAGTAGTAGTGGGGAGCCCGAAAATCGCTCGTTTTCTGTACCAAAAAGCGCACTTAATACAAACAATGCATTTATTGGGAGTTTAATTTAGGTTGAAACTGCTAGTCAAACGACCATAATTTGTAGATGCAATAATGAAACTTCGATAAATTCATCTGAAGGATTATCTGCAGACGAAATTCTCATATTTTGCTTCTATTCTAACTTGTTCTGATATTAAAATAATATTAAAAACTTATTTAAGGAATTTATGTTTGACAGCTGTCAAAGTTTGACGTTTAAAAAACATGGCGTTTCCGCCGAGGTTTAATTAGTTGAAAAAGCTTACGTCTTAATGGAAAGTTTGTGTCTAATAGTGACAAACCGTTTCATTTTAATAATAATATCTCTCTTCTTATCTGTTGTGTACATTGCGACGCTTTGCAAACTTTCTTCTGAGGAATATTGCCGATATGGTGTTTGTTTTGGGCGTTAGTCATGGTAATTTGAAAGCTGCTGTTGCCGAATATTAGCGTCAGTATCCTAGAATTTTTTTTCGTAAAAAAGTAACTAAAGCGGGACTTTCTGAAATTCTAAATATTAATTCTATATGAAATGGAAATACAGTAAAACCTGTGTTAACGGCCACCTGTATACAACGGTCACCTGCGATAACGGCCAGACATTAACATTGCAAAAATCTAAAATGCATTTATGTTCTCCGACTTTTTAAACGCCCTGTATAACGTTACTTATCGAGAAAAGGTACAAATCTTATGTAAACTAGACCATATCAGCAAAATTCGGTTTATCTCCCCTTCTCCTACGTGACGCATTATTATTACAAAATTATACCGGTATCTGTCATTTTTTTTTCTACCGTTTTATTACGAATAACTCCCAAAGAATGGCATTTAGCTGTAGCAGATGTTCTATCTATTATCGAAGCATAATTAACAATTGATTGTTTCAATGTACAATTCGACATATTTGATAAAACACATTCAGCGACGGCCGAAGCGGACAAGATCCAACTGGCCGCCATTTTGAATCAAAATCACTCGATCGAATCTATTTCCCCGCATCGCCATAACACGACGAACCCGGCGTAGCGATAAAAGACATGCGTAAGTCACATTTACGACGCGGAATCTTCTCCGATAGAGAGGCGAAAAAAAAATTCAACAAAATCGCATCGTTTCAAAATTTAAACGTCCATCCCGAGAAATTAGAAAATTTCTCTTCCGAAAACGGAAAAAAAAAGGATTCCCAATTATAATAAATTAAGGCGTTACCTCCCCCACTACCGCAGCGCCGTTCACCCCCACCACAAGAAAAAACTTATTCCAGCCACTGGATCACTAGCACTGGTGCGCTACCTAGAAGTTCGCGTTCTATACTGTTCTGAACAATCGCTGTTATAGTCAAGTCAAAAGTTTAGTGGCAGTATTTGTTGATAACGGAGCGATAATGACTACGAAACCTGATTATCAACGCACATACGGTAAGTTTAGATAAAATTTCATACACATACACGCACACACATCTACACATTTTAGATTACTTCACGGTTCGGTGTTGCGAGTTCGGTGGGTAGAGTATATTGTTGCGGCTCTCCTTTTTCTTCTTCTTCTTCTTTTTTTTTTCGTTTCGTTTAAAACAATTGACGCACCTTCGGATAAGGATCTCGAGACGAGGAATTTAATTTAACGTGTGCGCCCGCTTACGTGATTTTAATAATAAATCGTATAGCGTTGCTTAATAGATCGACTAACTAAACGTTCTAATATCGAAGGAATGTGTTTCGTATTTCTCAGACATCTTTAATTAATTTTTTTTTTCGAAATTCGTTCTAATTAATCGAAGCTACCGTAGAAATAACTAAAAAAAACAAAAAAATTAAATTATCTGTCATTAATGTGACAGATCTGATTGACAGTTTAGATTTTACTTGTCAAAAACGTCAATAAAATGAGGTTAGGTTGTACAAAATACTACACGCAAACGAAATTTTATTACTTCTCCGTTTATTGCTTTAAGGCTAATTTTACGATACTGTTTTATGTGTTTTACTTCAAATGTCATGATTAACTATATATTATTCTGGTAATATTATTCTGGTGCTGTTTAAACCTGGCTTTAATTACAAATACTATTAAAGCTATAAAAAATGTGCTCTCCAATTATTCTATAGCGAAATTTCGAATTTACTCAAATGTGAATCAGTTTTTGAGGTTATTGTGGTGCAAACTTCAATCTGTTTTGAATTAATTGAATTTGAATTGGTGCATGACAGATCACTTTACAATATAAAAAATGCACGCGTTTTGGTTAGGTAAAGTCTTACTTTGTCATAAAAAATACATAACATGATCTCTCTGACAGTTCGTAATTCCATGGCTATCTCATTTAACATCGATTTTCATTTTCGCGATATCTACTCAATTTTAAGCGGTTGACAGTTCGAAATTTCATAAACCGTTTTTTGTTGTTGAACCTTTTTTGACCTGGTTCGTTCATTAGTTCAAAACGTGTTCAAAGATGATGTCACAAATTGACTTGTGAAGAAAATACATTAACTAATAAGTGTGAGATGTATTTGATCTCCTAATCATCAATCTAATAATGAATAAAAGGTACTAAGAACATTTTTAGGTAATTTATTAACAATTGTTCAATTAATTTCACACTTATCAAGGGGGAGAAAAACTGATGTTATTTGATGTTATTTGCTGGTTATTTTGAAAAGACAAACACTATTAACGATATATAAACGTTTTAATGACTTCTATTACTGACAAGTGACAATTAACAAGTTACTATAGCTACATTTCATTACATTT
>SMLS01070009.1:0-71439 GCA_004785975.1 Popillia japonica
AAAATCGTTCCATGCGTGCTGAGAACAACTGCGCAACCACTGTGTAGCGGCACATTTGATTTCAGCCTAAATGAAATCTACGGAGTAACTACACGATGTATGAAACCCATGCTGTGGTCGGTCTTTCAAACTCCTGATGCCTGAAAGGTATATCATGAGCGTACAGAATGGTTTAAGAAGATTTTTCACCTCCTATATAACGTATCCTACAACAATGTAAGACCAAACTCCCGCTAGAGAAACATAATCACCGAGTGCAGTGATCCAGCAGCAGAGTGTCATACCCAATAGATAATCCCCAGCTTTATTAAGTTGGAAGATTTGGAGAACTCTGAACCGAATTAAGACTTGCGTAGTACGAGAAAAGACCAGAAACGATGAGTATCTGCTGTAGAGATCTGCTGTTCGATAGTACTGCAGGGATGTGCTGTTTCCCAGCTTTGGTCTCTGGAGGGCGTGAGGTATTATGGAAGTCAAGATCGAGAGAGAAGTACTGTGAAATTAGATCTTGCATGCCAAGTGTCGCTGATGAGAGTTTTTGGTTAGCAGGGTGATTCCAACAATAGACAATGAGCACCTATTATAGGCATTTTTCTGGTTATTATTCTGGCATCCCTCGACGTTATTATAATCTGATCAGAAGGTCTCAAAGACCAAACCGACAAGAAATGTGACAACTCCAGGACATGGAACACCTCTTACTATGTCACTTTTGCCCTACTAAATACATCCTCAATGATCGGTGGCACGACAAAAAGGAAACACTGATTAATTATCGACTTACACCTGGAGATTATGGTCTATGACATAAAATTCTTCTAAATGATCAAAACAAAATCGGATTTCCTGGCAGATCTTTTTTGATATTTTGGTCAATAAATTGCAATCGGTCCATAGATGTTTCGTTTGAATTGAAGTACTCTATCCCTACTAAACAATTCAACTAAAACTCCAACAAATTTTCCCTTAAATAAAACATTAGATGGATATCACCGAAGTAAATTTAAATATTGAAATATGTACACACCAGTGACCTACTTTTAATCCCTATCGTTGGTTCCAAACAAAGCCCACCCCTCCCGGATCCAAATTTCGAACCTACATCAAAACCTGTCATATTTTAAGAAAATTATAACCTACCCAACAGACATGTCCGTCTTGTCATTCCGTCCTGTTGAAATACCGTAATCCTGGTCTATTGCCTTGTTTCCTTACATCGATTCCGTCTCATTTTTTCCTCCTCTTCTACCTCGCACGGTAAAAAAAGGAGATATATATTCCGCGCGCGGATTAAATTTAAACGATAGAATAAACGTGGTAGGCGGCAGAAGAGGCTCAATTCGCCGGCGAATTTCATACGGGTTGGGGGGATGAGATGGACTGGATGGATGGGGAGAAAACGAAGCGCGCGACAACGAAGTGATAGGAAACAAGCCATTTTTTTCTTCTTCACTTCTTTTCCTCGCACGTCGCATGCCAGCGAGACGAAATGGAATTCGAGACGACGTATAAATGATTACATCAATACCGAACGATATTCAATTTATCTAGAACCTTTGTCAATGCGTATCCATCCTTAATAATAGGATTGGAGCCTGGCGCGATTGAGTTGGCTTCCGGACGAGTTGTATATGTGCTAGGCGCTTGAATGCCGGTTGGTATACAACTTGTGGGCCCCTTTAAAGAGGTGGTTGATAGCGCTGTATGGGGGAGAAGAGGGTGGTGGAGTTAGGTAATCGCATGCTTCGTTAAAATATTTATATTTCTCTTTAATATATTCTTTTTGAGCAGCCAATTACGGGCTTCCTTTTATTCTTTTTCATGCTTCTGGAACTTACTTTTGCAATTACGTATCTTCAGCACTTACACTTTTTTCTGGAGCTATCTTTATCTTCTTTGTCCTCTTTATTTGTGCGAATTCTAAACCTGCATTCCTGTCTACAAATATGATAGCGTAATCTCCCACTTTCAGGACTTATTTCATTATTTTCACTCTCTATTGCCAGTCTTAAACTTAACTTACATATATGCTTCGCTTCTTTATAAATATTGGTTACAATGGTGCTAGTGTTGTGGTACTAATTTATGATGTACCAGAGAATCAGCCAGATTGAATGGATCATTTGCTAATACACTAATCTATTCTACATTGTTGCTTCGAAGTCTTCTTCTTCTCTTATCCTTATACCTTTTCAGATGCCGAATGAGGATTCCGTTTCTTCGACACACTTTTTCCACTCTTTTCTGTCTCTTGCTGTTGCTTTCACTTCTTCCAAGTTTTTCCCTTTTTTTCTCCCATTTCTCTTATTTGATCAACCCATCTTCTCCAAGGGGTTTCTCCTATTCTGTTTTCTTCTTCTCCATTATTTTCCCGTAATTCTATTTGTCTTCATTCTGACTATATGTCAGTACCAGTTCAGCTCAGCCAGTTTTACTCATTACCTGTTCTTGCTTCGTTATTTCCCTGATGTCTTCGTTCTTGACCCTATCTGCTTGCTTAGAAGCCAATATTCCCAATAAGAAAACCAAAGAAGCTAATCTGGAATAGCAATAATACATGTTTAGAAAAATTGTATAAAGTTTTGGAAACTAACGACTTATATGTCTTATAACTATAATTCCTCTCCTCTGTATAAAAACATCCTAATAGAGAAGAAAAAATCATTGGATAATGTCAAAAAATAGTTACTTATTTGTTTATTTCTGGAATGTATAACTATCGAATGACAGTTAACCCTAGCAGGTCCAAGGGTGGGTTAAATAATAAGCAAAACATTATATTGTGTCGGAATTGCTTAAAATTTCCAAAAATCTGAAGATCATATTGAACTCTTCAGCGAAGAGGAGGTTACTGGAGGTTGGCTTGACGATTCTTTGAATTCCGATGTAGTAGACGAATCCTATAATACGTCTCATGCATACAAGTCAAAGTCAGGAATAAATTAGGCAAAATTAATCGTGTATTTTATGTAATAAAGTAAATATCAGAATATATACCTCAAGAATTTCAGGTCCCAGATCTTGAACTTCTCTGTTGTCTTCCAATTTGGATATTCAGAATTGGTTCCTACAACGTTATCGTCTTCATCAATCTCATCAAGCCACTCTAAGGCAGTTACCCGGTCTGCCTCTACCGATAAATTCAAACGACTCCAAGTTGCCTTGAGGACGACGTACGTGCCGTTGCAGCGCTGAGCAGAAGGGCGCGGTCCTCGCGTGCTGTTATCACATGGCACCGTTCCGCTCACGGCGCAAAGGCGCGTACGTGCTACCTCAGCCCATTCTCGCCACGTCCGTTGCACAGCTGACAACTACCGCTCGATACGGAATGCGATGTCACAGAAGGATGCACCCGCTAAATCTGAAGACCATATTGAACTCTTCAGCGAAGAGGAGGTTACTGGGGGCTGGCTTGATGATTCTTTGAATTTCGATGTGGTAGACGAATGCCATGATACGCCTCATGCGTACAAGTCAAAGTCTGGAATAATCTATTTAGCCCACTCACCACGAGCCACTCGGCAATGAAGACCAGGGTCGTGCAAAAACTTTTTACTCCGGAAATATTGATAATTCTCGCATGTTATTTTAATTTTGATGGGGGCTAATGATTGGCTCACCATAGCACATTGCCGTTGTAAGTCGAAATAGGTTCCGACGATTGGTGAATGTTTTAAAATTAGACGATAATTCTACCAGAGAATGATACAGTTTTAAAATATTTTACACGTGGTATGAATGTTGTAATTGACGAAATCTTGTCCTTATTTCAAGGTAGATGCCTCTTGAAGGTTTTGATGAGAGAATAGATCTGCAAATGTGGTGTCCTTATACGAATGTTTGCCTATTGTTCAACTCGTTACGTTGCACTCATGAAAGTTTATGCAGAAAGAGCACAAGACTGTACACCAGCTCCTGGGGCTCCAAAGGGAATAGTGAAGAAATGGTTGGTGTCTCCTATTAAAAATGCTGGACGTAACGTAACGACGAACAGTTATTGTACTTCTATGGAGCAGAAGGACTTTCACTTTGGTCTAACTGTAGTTGGCACTATTTAACAAAATCACACACATACAAGAAGTCTGGACACCATGCAGTTACTCTTCTTTCCTATGTAACGCGTCAGAAGCCTACAAAGATATTTTTGCTCTTATCAACCCAACACTGTGATGATGGTGTAAGCAACAAAGGAAACAAAAGTATAATGAAATAGATATCAATCTTTTTTATAATGAAACTAAAGGAGGTGAGTAGGTATGGTGGCACTTAGGGTAGCCCCCGTCACTTATGGCACTTATGGTATGCGGGTTTTCAACTGCATAAACGTGTTCGTTGTGGAAATTAGTTACCTCTCTTTTTCTGAAGCAAGCTGTTCCGCAATGGCACCAAAATAAGAGTAGTTGTCGTCGTTTATTCTTACAAGAATTAAGACTGGCCCTATTATTTCTTCTTGTTGAAAGAAGTTTAAATGGACTTCACACTTCTATTAGTCATGGCATGGAAAATGTACTTGAATGCAAATTTGTTCAACCTGTGGTTCCAACACTATCCCAATATGGAAAAGGAAGATGCCATTTATGTTCGAAGCTGGCAAAAATCGAAAAAAGGAACACCAATAAGTTAAACGAAAACAACCCTAATTTGCTCAATTTGACAAGCAATACAGCTTGGAAGCCACTGCAGTTGCACCCACCACAGACAAAAAAGTCAGTCTCCAACTTCTATATCTGAGAATATTTCCGTTTTCTGACATAAATAGAAGAACTTAAACTAAAATATAAAGCAAAAGAAAAATAAAGTACTACAATTAGACCAATAGTGTTGTTTGCCTAAAAAGATCTCCACCCATTTTTTCCGGTTTCCCCGTAACGCGGCGCCACGTCTCAGGAAGAGCTCTGTTCAAATATAAATGCCCTTTGTGTGTGTGCGTGCTTTCCGTTTCTGTATGCGTCCGTGTATATCCTGGGCAGGGCACCGGATTTCCATTTACGCTTCATGAAAAGATTCCCATCCAGTTTAATTTTGTTTATTCGTATAAGGGGGAGTCCACCGTATTACGGCTAATGTGCTCCGCCGACTACAGACTACAGACGACTTAGCGCTAGGCTAAGCTAAACGTTAGGAAACCATGAAAGAACGTCTATTAACCCTGATCCGCTATAGTGTTCTCTTAACGCTACCTCTTCGAATCCTGTGTAGTAGGCGGTTATCGGCTTTCGCATCTCGTCCACCCCTTTTTCCTACAACCCCTGCTTCTAGTGTTGGTGTACACAGTTGGATAGTATTAGATAAACAGTAGCGACTCGTTTATTTGGGGTCACCTTGAATGAAAATTTTTTACATATTTTTAGGTTAGAAATTGTTTCGGCACTTATACCATGAAGGATGTACACTCTAACTCTCTAACTTGGAAGGTGAGGGTAATAAATCATCAAAATTACTTCATATAGTTTATGCAATTTGTTTCTTCTGAGAGGTTTATGCTGTCATTTATTGATCTTATTTCACGTCATTAATCATCCAATTTGTGGCAGCTAATCATGAAGTTAATGCGCTTACAAAATATGAAACAATTTTTTCCACGTTCTCTTAATCTACTAAAGTGCTCTAGGAAGTGTTGTATTGTGACATTACCACACACTTATGTTACTTATCTTTACCAATACTTGATTAAGTTTAAATAAATTAATAAAGAAAGTTTTAATGATGGAATGGGTGAGTCTGCAAAATTAATCGTGCATTTTATCTAATAAAGTAAATATCAGAATATATACCTCAAGAATCTCAGGTCCGACATCATGAACTTCTATGTTGTCTTCCAATTTGGATATTCAGAATTGGTTCCTACAACGTTATCGTCTTCATCAATCTCATCAAGCCATTCTAAGGCAGTTACCCGATCTGCCTCTACCGATAAATTCAAACGACTCCAAGTTGCCTTGAGGACGACGTACGTGCCGTTACAGAGCAGAAGGGCGCGGTCCTCGTGTGCTGTTGTCACATAGCACCGTTCCGCTCACGGCTGAAGACGCGTACGTGCTACCTCAGCCCATTATCGCCACGTCCGTTCCACAGCTGATAACTACCGCTTGAGACGGAATGCGGTGTCACGGAAGGATGCACCCACTATGTGGATGCCCCCAACCACTCCTCAGTCAAGCTCGCTTAAGTAGCGCGATCGATCCTTACGCAGCGAATCCAACTACATACCCGATCTTCACAGCACACTAAGAACGAGCGGTTTCTTCCACCCTTTTCGGTCTCCACGGTCTGCCTCCAATAATTAATTTTCTGCGACATATCGGAACACCTGCTAAGAAAAGGTTATGTTGTCAAAAACAATGTTGCTTGCTTTGCTTTCTCGGAAATAATTGACATGAATTCCGAACGGGGTACTATATGTACATACCCCATTCTATTATTTTCCAAGTTATGTAAAAACACATAATGAGAAAGTATTGTTTGCTATATTTACGGAGGATTACCTGGAAGCACCAAGCGATTCTCACAAAAATGCAAAAATTACGTAGAAAAAAACAGTATCTGGGGTACAATTTGTACCCCGGTCCGGCATCCAAAGGTTAAAGTGGCTCCTTATCACTTCCAAAAAATATATTAGATGCTATTAATATGGAAGAAGATACATAGATAGTAGGATTAGAGAAAAAGATTAGAAAGCCTTGATCACTTCTTTTTGCGCACTTCATGTTCAGAAAGAAATTTCCGTCCAACGCATTCACCAAAAGATCTGATGACTTTAGCTGTAACTGTTTCACTTAATTATCATCAATATTATAAATATAATAAAACTAGAACTGAAACAGGACATTAGTCCACTAATCTGTGATGCTCTTTTCATAGCGCCAACTAAAGTCTCTATTGGACTTGATGCTTCTTAACGTAATGATATCTGCAAGTTCATGTTTCGGCAGTTGGAATGGTTTCTTTATTCCCAAAATGGCTCCTCAAAATTCTGTAGAAAAAAATCAGAAAAGAAGACATTACTCATTGGGGTTGCAGACCAACCACGTCAGCCGTTCACCAGCACCAAACCTAATTAATTAAAATGTGAGAGATAGATTTAATCGTCCTAAATATACCAGTATAATAACTGAATATCAACGTCGCTAAAGCCGACGCTTGCCAAGTTCACTGTATAAACAAGACAAGCAAGAAGGTAATTTCGCAGTCGACCGCATTGATATACACACACATATTTTCAGGTCATCATTTCTACGGCCAGACGACCGTATTCTCGCGTTCTTCCTGACAATGGAAAAAATACGATAATGGACAAATTATTCGGTTGCACAAAAACCGGGAGAGAGAACGTCGGGATAGGAGCAGCTGCACAGAGCAGCACGAGACAATTGAAAGCGCCAACTCTATATAAACTGCAAAAGGGAGAGAAAGATTGCACAGGACATTCTCAACGCGGAGACACATACACTCGCGCAGTTGGCAAAACGGCCATTATGCTAATTCCGATTTGCATAATTTGGGAACATTTAAAGAAGTTAATTTCGCAAACGATTATCATCCGGGGGCTGCCGTACGCGCTCTGGCTGCGGAGGTAACGGCGATTAAGTCGACTGTATGGGTGGCGCGATCTAAGGCAGGCAAATCGAGTGGACTGGTTCTGACATGACGAATGTTATGACATCTCTAGGCGTTCGCCGTTCTCATATCCATATCGGATTTGATAAACAGAGAGACTATACTCGTATCCTACTGGCTGCTCCTCGTTGTTAAATCACCGCCCTTGTAGAGCTTTCGCCGGTTTTCGTTTGCTAAGTAAGCACTGTTGGATGTTAAGCGAATTTGTGTGTAGTGAATCGTATTGGCCATTTAGTATAAATTATTACGTTATGCTAATATGGAATCTCCGAATGAATCATTAAATTAAAAAATTACCTTTTCGAACTAACACGGTTTATCGATATTCGAAAAAGCTTGGTAATTCTACGAAATTTAATCTAACCTTAATCGGTATTATGTAACCACCGAAAGCCGAGCAAATAACGCGCAATTTCATCATTAACCTAATTTAATCGATTTCCACTTCAAAATCGTCATGTTCCCAGAACAGATTTCATTACAATCGCAAATAGCTTTGACGTTGTAATTAAATTGTTATTCGCAAAATACACTACAGAGGGCGCTGCAAAATATACCACCGCCCCAGCAAGGAAAGAATAACACGAAAGGAAATCATTTTAGATTGTGTCGCCTTTTGTACGGATGATTCAAACTAAGGTGCGGAAACGCGTTCGTATGTGAAACTAATATTGGACTTTCATATTTCATTCGAAGCGTAGAGTACATGAGAAATGTTATTAAATAACTTGTATTAGATTTCGAAATTTTATGTGATTGTAGATTATATGTTTTGGAAGTTTAAATTGTATTTTCAGCGTCAAGTAATAGAGTATCTGTCTGGTTCACAATTGTTTTATTAAAATTGTGAATAGAGTTGTTTTTGTTGGTAATATTGTTTTTTGTATACGTTTCGGTAGTATTATCAATAGCGGGATTATCCGCCGTGAATCCTTGTATGACGGCAGGGGGGATGGCCAGCCATGCCACCTCAACTCAATAGCTGCACAACTTTAGCCGGGAGAGCCGGATAACATTAAAGTCTCCAACGGATCATATCCTAGATATGTTCGTATACGGTGCTCTTTCCCAAAGCCCTGTAGTACGCGCGACGTGCTATCGTGCCTTATCTTGGATGTATAGCAGGCGTGGGCGCCGCCGAGCGTAGGGAAGCACAACTAGTTGTACCACCTAATCTACGAATCGGCGACCCGCCATCATCTGCTGTATTCGCAGCAGACGTAGTGCACTGCTGGCTAGAACGCACTGCTCAAGTAGACGCTCGCCAAGTTGTTGATGAACCAAAATTCGTGCGTCACCGACGCCCAATTCGAGTGGAAAACGAAAAGTGCCCTTACTTGGCAACCCACCGATAGCTTGCGTTGACCCATTGGTAGCGTATGCGGAACCATCCGGCAATGAATGGATGCCGCAGTCCACCCTCTACACAATGCTCTCGTACGGTTCACGTAATGACTGCGCCTTCCCTCCCTGCCGGCCAAACGACTCCAAGTTGCCTTGAGGACGACGTACGCGACGTTACAGCACTGAGCAGAAGGGCGCGGTCCTCGCGTGCTGTTGTCACATGGCACCGTTCCGCTCACGGCCGAAGGCGCGTACGTCCTACATCAGCCCATTCTCGCCATGCTCGTTGCACAGCCGACAACTACCGCTAGACGGAACGCGATGTCACGGAAGGATGCACCCGCTATGTGAATGCCCCCAACCACTCCTCTCTCAAACTCGCTAAAGTAGCGCGATCGATCCGCCATTACGCAGTGAATACAGATACATATCGGATCTTCACACCACGCTAAGAACGAGCCGTTTCTCCCACCCCCGGTCTCGACGGCTGTGGCATGTTCCACCTAGCGGAGCCACTCACAATCAGTAAAAAATGCGACGATAGCGAAAGTCAAATTAATACCGAAGGACTCTACACAATGTAATTTGCTTCAGATGAGGTTGACAAAAAAGGCTTGACTATTACGCAATTTCTATAATTCGTACGCCTCCCTATATTATCTAACGGGAGCTTGTCTTTGAAGCTTTCTATTGCCTTGTATAATGATGACAATTTCTTTGTTACAGAGATCTTTGTTTTACATCCGGTTGAGCATTAATTGTTTATGGTATGATTTTATGTTTTGCTTTGCTAACCAAATTCTTTTACTATTTAGCTTATAAATGCCCCCTTTGTGGAGACATTTACTATGTTAGTAGTATCGCTTTTGACCAACCGATGCAGGCATCACGGACTTTTAAGTCTGCTACAATGTTTCTTGAAATAGTCGTCTTTAGATGTAAGTTAGACCAATGATGACGTAATACCAGAAGGGTGTACTATTACCAAACTTACTATCAAGTGCGAATGTAGTTTTGGTAAAACGCTATCATCCATTGTTTGTGGCAAAAGGGGTTCCAATTGGTGAAAGGGAGGCTGATTAGGAAGTGGCGCGCCCTCTTCGACAAGACAAGACCTTTTTTGAAGCTTTTTGGCACGCTAACGTCTTCTTCCATATCAGATATTTCTTCAAGATTAAGATGAGTTAGAGAAATGGGTTAAGACTACGCAGCTTAGGGCTCGTCTCTAGAGTTTCATCTGAAGAAGACATTTAGATAATATAGAATTTGAAACGTATTTCTTGGAACATTGGTCATTAGATGTTGCTAGATTGCGCTAGTAATGAGGCTACAAGGTTACGTTTAATATCCTTTAATCCATTGATTGTGCCGGAAGTCCACTTCAATGCTGATGGTTGGGCTTCTCAAGGAATGCAACAGCTTTTTCTTCAGCATTTCGAGATTTTCTGGTCTGTGCAGATAATTGCAGCAGAGAAGCTCTGTTTGAGGATCCGGTTGCAGATCTGGTTAATGAAATTTTTTCTAATTTGTCAGATTTTTTGATCAAGAGAAACTAGCGGAATGTTTCAAGGTTACAGTGATGAATTAGGGTGGTTGAAGGGCAAGGTAGGAATTGAAGATTCTGATCTATCTTCATCTTGGTTTTATAGGTTATGAAATCTGAATTTAGTTCTTTGGGTTGGGATAGGCGACTTTAACGACGAATTAAGATCAATGTCCAAGACCATTTTTTGGAGCTGTTACAGATTTCAGAGACCAGATAAGTTTATGACGACAAAATATAGATGTATGTTGATTCTGTGGCTTCCACAGAGATTGGTCAATACTTGCAGGAAACGAATTCCTTGTATACCCTTTAGTAAATTTATTCTAAACCTGCATTATTATTCAGCAACTTTAGATAAACTAAATGTAACGTTTAACGTGTTCGATACAGCAATATCAACACTGTTGTTGAGATTATTCGCATGCGGTGTTGAATTTTAAAACGCTAGATACACCATTTTGCATGCAGTTATAGCAGGAAGTTCGTGATATTGGCAGGAACTTCCAAGACGTCTAGCTGCAGGCGATTTTGAAAGAAAGCGATAAAAGTTTCACTGAATATATAAAGCTCGCATCGGTGCACTGAGAGAAATTTTCCATATCTCCATTGCAACTTCTTCATTGTTAGAAAGGTTTCTGATTGTAGGAAATCCAATAATATTATGTAGAATCGATGGGGACATAATAGAAAGGAGATTCCCGCTTTACCTCTAACAAAATGAGAAATTGTAACTTCTACTACTTCAAAAATCATTTTTCTTTCTTATTTTTAGTTTCAACAAACTTTATACTTCGACACTTAAATAAAATCCATTCCAACCTCCATTAAAAATTTTAGTTCTACCTGGCGGTACTCGCGTAGTTTTTTAATCGGTGTCATATAGGTCAAGCCGGTGTAATTAGGGTTTTATGCTGGAATTAAATTGCTCTAAGAAGCATCTATTAAAGGATTTTACTCGAAAGGAAGTCTTAGGATAAGTAGTAGCAACAATAGCTTTTTAGTAGTAGTTAGAGGTAAATGTCCTCATATTACCATTAAACGTGCTTTAGTTTTTAAGATAGGTACTTTAATCAAATGTTTTGGAATTTTAGTATTTAGCCTCCAGGGAGCGCAAATGTTTGTATGAAAACGGTGTATGCATTTAGTTGAAGACCTGGTGGAAATACTTTTGTCAAAAATTAATAATTCATTATAAAAGTATGGTTGTAACGGACTCGCTTTTTCTATAATTCCATCCCAGACGTAAAATGTAAACATGAGCAGGGGGCCAACACGATCATTCGCAAATTACCCCCATAAACGTCTTACGTGCTAAATGTATATACTTATGTACAAAATACTATGAGTAAGTGAATATATGACTAATTAACCAAGAAAAAACAGATGTATGTATTAATAAATATTGTTTGTTGCGAAAACTGTCACAATGCCATACAAACTGGTGAAACACAAATACATAGGGCTATTGCTTCGGGGAAGGCCAGCCCTGGGATGCTGGTCTTCTCGGGTAATTACGGCCCTTTTTCTTATTTGTGTCAAACGGTTTCTTCTTTAGTTATCTTCTTTAGTTTTGATAAACACCTGTTCTATTACTTTATGAAGAACCGGATTAGGTCACTAACTGAAACCGTGGAAGACACCTTTTTTGCATCTTACTTTGCCACTTAACGCGACCCCCCTATTTGTCGTTCACTGCCCCAGGCAAACAGCCAACTATCTATATGCAATTGTTTTCTTTAATTTATATATGAAATTCACCGTGAGACTTAGACCGCTGGTGATGTCATTGTCTCGCTATTTTATCTCGTCTTGCTTCTCTAATGTTTTACGTGTTGCGTCGAACGACGAATTCTGTATACGTTAGCACTTTTGTTTTGGCTCCATCACATAAACACTTCCGCACAAACACCGCACAATTACTGAGTTATTATTCTTAAAAATAAACTCAAATTCTAATGAACAAATATATACAGTCGGGGATATAGGAATAGTTTGTATAACCGCGAATTTATTCTGGGTCTAGTGGGATAATTAACGCCAATCTGTCCATTCAGAGTTGTTACCTAAACATTGAATAAAATCAAAATGACACGTCTCATTACATGGTTGGATGTCTGAGCTCGTCAGCTGTTGCCATATTTGTCATTCTTAGCAGGAAATTCATAATCTACTACAAGAAAAGACGTACTTCTCAGAATCTCAGAATTTTTATTGACGATAGGACGACTTTTTGCGTTAGTAAGTCAGAAATTGAAAATTTTGTAACCTGAACCATATTTTGGAAGGTATCCTCAATCTCCAGCAAAGCTAACTGTAACTTTAGCTCAACTTCTTCGCGAGAAAAGAAAAGTTAAAATGGGTAGGGGGACTATGTTGCTATTGCGCCACATTGGACCCTGATTCGCTTTGGACTCGATCCTGGAATTCTTCCATTAAGCAGGTCCGGTTTTATCAGGTCTAATTTAAATAGAATTCCAGCCATTAGAAAGTTTAATTACTTATAAAGGGAAACTAATTAGCGGTTAATACCTGCTTCGCGAATCAAGGTCAAGTGTGGTACCATAGCAACATAACCCCCCTACTAAAATGGATATTAGAAACCTCCAAAACTTGCCAAGTTTTTCTGCCTACCGCCAGCTTACTCGATACTGAGTCATAATTTTTGGTTAATTTATCAAAACCTTCAGAAATTACAAATCCAGAAAGAATTATATTAAAGGTTCTGTATTACTTTATTTTTTTTCAGCTCCTTATTTGGTTCTTCTACAACTACTCTAATTTTAGCAATTTCTTTATTTTACAAAGGCGTTAACAGGTACTCAAAAGGGTGTCATCATCCCATAATCACAACCTGCTGTTTTCCAAAGTGCTCTACCAAAATCCCTTAAAGTTTCGTATAAGCTATTTCTTCTTAGCTTCCTCTTACTAAATTTATTTTCCGAGAACGACATGTTCCTGATAATTAGTATCTTTCGGAAAAGGTTATGTTCTTTAGGTCTGCACTAAACAGTCTTCTGACGACCTCTGTTACATTATTGGTGTCTTCTGGTAATCTCTTTTCCGTCACAGTGATACCACTCAGATACACAAAACTTGTTATTTCAATACCTACAACACCATGTTCATCCACCATCTTTGTCGATCAAATTTAACAAAATCCGATTAGATGGCAGAATGCGAAAGGCATCATCAGAAATTGCTTCATTTCCATTCTGAATCTTGTGTTCTCTCATTATCATCAATCAACTAGGCTTCCACCCCTCAATATCAGCATCGTTACATCAAGTGGAGATGGAGCTCCACGTAAACTCTCCTGTCGAGTATCATCTATTATACTTTTTCTGCACAGGTTCCACTGAATAGGTTGTTCTAGGTTTAAATTTTTTGAATGGTTACCTTGAAACCTTCCCTATTTGCTATGGAAACATTTTGATACCGCATCAGAGGTAGGTATTCTTGAAGTTACTCTCTCTGTTACAACTCCACCTCCGTTTACATTGATCACAAAAATAGTTTCAACTTTTGTTTTGCAGCATATAACGGGAGCAGAAAAACCAAAGAAACTATAACCTTCATTTAGCTAATTTCTTCTTGCCAACGAGATAATTATATTACTTTGCAAGCCGCAGAGAACAACAAAATGCGCCATTGACCACGTCGTGGGCGTTGACCTAGCATAAATTCTCCATTTAGATCACGAGATCTTACTAATTTGTGTTTGTTGTTCAAAAGATTGCTGCTTCAGTTTCAGTTTCTAAATCCTGATTCATTCCGATTTTTATTAAGAAAATTCTGAATAAAATTGTGAAAACGGTGGTCACAGTCTTGTCTTGTCTTTGGGAAAAGAAGGCTAGAGTGGTTAGAACCGATAAAAGATCAAATAAACTTGAATCATGTCTGAAGAATCTATAGGTGGTGACAGAGCAAGTAAATCAAAATAACATAAAAGAAGGAGGCACAGACATTCATTGCCGTAGTGTATAAACCAAAGGGCTGTCACAAGCATACTTCTTGACATTCATTTGGGGAATCTGCTAACCTTAATGTAGATGTACTCTTACTTGGCTATAGTAGAATTCCAAGCGGCAAATTATGATAAACTTCTTGCCTTCAAAATCCTTTTTTGGTAAACCAAGGCTTTGCAAGTTACCCTCCAAAAATCGATTTATATCGACGGACAGGTTGCATTTAAAAGATTATAACCTCATTTTCTTTCGTCAGAAGCCGTAACAATTTTTGAGTCCTCCTCTCTTCCATTTATGTTTGATGTATTTGTTCTCATGCTAATTTTTAAAGGAAGAAGTGTAGCAAAAATTCAAGTAATGGAGTGAAGATCTGAGTTTGCAAAAATACGTCTCTAGGTATAAAAACCATCAGAGTTAGTAGAACCGTAAGAAAGAAGCAGAATCAGGACTGACGAATCTACAGGTGTTAAATTATATCGAGGGCTTCCACGGCCCGAGTCTCTATTATGAAGATTTATAAGTTACTCATATTCAAAATAAGCGAGCTTATATTATTCCATTCCCATCCATTCCATATTTCAACAAGGTGGTGCCCCACCTCTTCGAGGTTGTTGGCAGGATTCGGATTTACCACGTTAGAGGCGAAAACCTTCTGAAGGTCCACAGATGCCCTTTTTGCTCCTGAGAAAGCCACTTGCATTAGTGAAGAAACGTCGAATTTTTTATTGTATATCTTGTGCATTTTATTTTTATTTGTACAGAATATATTTTACCAATAACCATGACAGGGTCAACACCCGGAAACCCTCATAATGAATCTACAGGTTGTGGCAGGATAAACAAATCAAAATGCCTTGACAAGAAAAGATAAAAGAAGAGAGATTGAGAATCTGACATCAAATACTACCAAAATGTTAGCAGAACATATGCAATTGTGCTAAAACATTACTTCTACAAGGACATCAATATGAATGTATTTTAAGGAAACCTCGTCAATGTTACTGAAGAAGGAACAGGAACATTATTACTTTCCATTACATTACAGCCATAAATATCTCTTACTAAGGGATCTACCGTAGGTTACAAATAAAAACCAGAAAATCAGTTAAATTCACTTTCACTAGATGCCCTGAATTCGTTTGCGGGGCAAAGGATGCATAAGTTAATTGAAGAAAAGTAATCACGAAGTTGTTTAATTTCGTTAAGAAGTTCACCCACCGCTTTGATAAATAAGAAGTTTAGTGTTCCGGTGTAAAATGCCCGTCGCTTAAGAACTTTTATTAGGCACTTCCTTCTGTTTAATGAAAAGTTAAACTAAGGACCTCATCAAATAGTAATTATCGTGTAATTAGCTTCGAAAGGGGTGAATCGCACATGCAGGTATACGTAAAAATATCAGAACAGATTCTTGAATGAATGAGTAAATTAAATAATACTCTGGATTACTTTGTAAAAAAATTCACCTAAATTTACACAAATTAAAACATAATCAGTGACTGCAGTTTCGACAATATGGTTAGGTGAATTTTTTTACAAAGTAATCCAGAGTATTATTTAATTTCCTCATTCATTCAATTATCATGAATTTTCACAAAGTAACAGCCGATAGTATTACATTTTAGAACAGATTCTGTTTAAATAGTTCTCCCACTTTAGTCTTAACCTTTTCGAATCAAATCCGGAAATAATTTTCCTTAAAGCATCATTAAGATAATGCGTATAGTAGAGTAGGTAGTCGTTATGGGGAACGAAAAACGAAAACAATCATATTCCCACTTCATAAACGGAAATCAATTTTTCTCCTTTTCTGTGGTAGTGCAGATGATGGTCTGTGGGCGTGGAACTCGCGCAGAACTTGTTTTGTTTCTTCAATTTCTCATCGATTCAATGTGCCATATAACTGGCTGTAACTGCCCCCAGCTGCTGTTTGATATTGCCGTCTGTGTGCGGACTTTTATATCCGATATTAGTTCGGATCGTCGAAGTTGGAGGAATGATTTCAGATTTCGACATAAAACTGGACGACATTAAAGCTGGAAAGCCATCGGAATGACGACGCCGTGTACGTGATAACCTCAATTCCCCTACGTTTCTGAGATGAAGCAGGCCACTCGAAATCTACTCCGCACCGCAAGCTAGTGCAGCTTGGAAAGGGGTGGAGGGGGTGACTGTTGTATCGGGAAATATAAGCAAAATTGACTGAATCTCTTTTAAACTGAAACTTCCTTCGATCATTTATTTTCTGCAAGGAAATATGTAGAAGAAAAGATTAAAACCAAGACCTCAGATGAATACCTCCATACGACAGGTCAGGACAGGCATTCAGACATTTTCATTAGTAGACCTAACGCATTCACCTTGCCAATTCCCGCCATAAGTACATACATTTCCCGGCATTGCATGATTCCCTTTTGATAATTACGCCATCTATATTTACTCAAAAGCGTTGCCACTTAAGTGGATCGTTTCAAGAGAGTCTGCATTGCCGATTTAATGAAGAAGACATCATGAATGTTTAACGATAATGGGCCAAGATTTAGTGTAGTAACCGTTGAAGAGGCACTGATAATTACATATTAACTAGAGTTTCCCAGGTTTAGATAAATCAACTATTAAGGGATGTTACGTTGATTTAATTATGCCTAAAATGTTGTAGCGTCGTACGCCGTGCAATAATTAACGAATGGTACTCGATTTCGATGGCAACGTTTAATGTTTGCCTGCGTATTTGCTGTTGCTTTAATTGTGAGCCATATAAATGGAGGATGCTTTACGCATCCATTTCGTTTGAACTTTAATATCAAGTAAAAATTTTAATTTATGAATATAATTTGGCATTAATTGCCAAATATTAAATTGTCTTATGACTAGGTGACTGACATTTAAATCTAAAACGTAAGCAATTTCAGGTGTAGCTGAGTAAATATGACCCTGACAAAATATCCAATATGGCGATGTGGATGTTGAACTGTCAAAGATTGACGTTTACAGCCGAACTGTCAAAGATTGCCAGTGTACAGCCCCTTGAAGCGTTCATTACGTCCAAGTTTGATATTCAAATCTCAAAACTAGCCAGACTAAGTCAAATACGACCGAATTTGACATTTATATCTCAAACGAGCTTCATATATACGGTCATAACCTCAAATACGACTATGTTTGACCGTTTGACTGATGTATAGCCTTAATGCATCTGCTTATTTAATAAGATAAATGTACTAAACTAGACTTTCAAAATGTCAATTACAGACTGTCTGAGCATCGTTAAGCTAACGGTTAGGAGTGTCCAAGGCTTCAAGAAGAAATACATACGTAAATCCTAGAGACCTTAAACATCCAATATCAATAAGTTTGTCTTTCAAATATAAAAATTTTGCGCATATTACGAAAAATTTAAAAATGAAAACTGTTTCTTCGTTAGACGTTTAAAATGTCGAAAACGTGTTTGACATTTAGATATTAATTCTGAATACAATACTATATAGTTGAGAATAAGAGGTTGACAGCGAGGTTTTAAATTCGACAGACTTAGACGTTAGAAATGTGCAAATAAGCTTAGTGTGACGTTTAGATGTCAAATATAATTATGATAGGTAAATGAGGCGCTTGTTATGGGATAATTTGGCATTGAAGCTTCAGTTGAGACCGAATTAGACAGCTAAGATACCAAATGCGGCCCAATGTTTCCAACTTCAAGTTTGACCTTGAAATAAGAAACTCAAGTAGAAAATTAAATTACGAAAACATTAAACTTGAAAAATCAAGCATCACAAAGCTTATGACATTTAAGAGTCAAAGATTACTTTATTAGCAATTAGTAGTTTCTGCTACAACTAACTTTGACATTTAACTGTCAAATATGTCATTAAGGCTGGGTGTGGCTACTTAAGTGTAAGGCGTGGTTAGATTTGACGTTCAAGACAAAATTAGACTTATAGCGCTTTCCTTTTTGGGAGAACTACTTCTGCACTAGCACTCAATGTCAAATATAGTGACGTAGACACATCCTCACTTCTACGTAAAACTGTACTATTTTCCTAAAAATGCACTGAGTTAGTGCTAGCTGTTCCTATCGACTCTCTATCGACCAAGCACTATCACCGAGCAAGAATTGTACGTTTTCCAATGGGAAAATAGTACAATTTTACGTAGGAGTGACGATGCATCTACGTCACTATACAGGGTGTCCGCGATATACAAAGCATGCTTTTAAGGGATGATAGCTACAACGATTTAGAAACAAAAACATATAATACACCTTGGGTCTATCTGTAAGCGTAAACGAGAAAAAAAATTATTTCTAAAAAACCTTATTGGGTCAAACTGTATATTGCTTCTTAAATAACCAAAAAACCATATCAAAAATTTAGGGTTGAAAATAACTGAAAACAACGATGAAAACGAATTATTTAATACTTTGAAATTGAAGCGTGGTGTCATTTCTCCTACACCATACTGTACACGTATTCAATAGAAGCGCAGATGCAAGTCAAGCATCATCTGTTTATATGACCTTGAACTACTTTAGACTATTGTATCGTACGAAATCAATGGCCATACGTTTTAAAAATAAAGGTACATTTTCGATTTTTTTAATAATGTTATGACAATAAAATCGATGTTATGTTGAAGTTAGAGTGAAAAGGGCGTATTTAATAGCAGCCTCCGATCGGTAAATGAAAATTTAAGTTGAGGGAAAGTCGCATTGAATGAAAAAAATGTAATTACTGCAATTATTTTATGGCGCTTTAAGCTCTTTCGTAAAGGCTACTACAAAATTGAGTTCTTTTGTTTTATTTGTGATAAATTGGTGGTCCTAAAAAGGACTTTTTTGAAAGACAGGAGAAAATGTATTACGGGAAATGCTCGATGTGTGCCCATTTTCAAGAACACACGCCTGTAATCGTCGGGTAAATCCTGCACTGATCGGCTGCCGGTGTACAGTATGCGTCGAAGTTGGTCACATGAGAAATAATTTTTTTTCTCGTTTACGCTTACAGATAGACCCAAGGTGTATTATATGTTTTTGTTTCTAAATCGTTGTAGCTATCATCCCTTAAAAGCATGCTTTGTATATCGCGGACACCCTGTATTTGACCTTCAGTGCTAGTGCAGAACTAGTTCTCCCAAAGGAAAACGCTATTAGTTTGACATTTAAATATGTCGTTGCCGGTCTAGATGTGTCAAGATCCGCCGCAAAGAAAATAAAGAGAATGGTTGAGTTAGCTGCCAAGGGCGTCTAATACTACCAAACTTGATACTGCTGTGTACCAAGCTTTGCTTAGTTGGGTATTTTAGTCCTTCAAGCCAATCCAGCTTGTTCAAATATCAACCATAACTGGATTGGATTTTGACAAAATGGACAATATTCCTTAGTATGTCCTTTAATTGTTGCTGCTGCAAAAGCTTCTTATGCAACACTACTTACTATGACTATTACTGTAGTTGGTGTATGTACATACATATTGAGTATGGAAATGTATTTCCAGAGTATTGCGATGTGAAATATGTACCAACAGCGTCACTTGGGACCATAAGCTTGGCTCCACCAATTTTTATCAAGCCAAGCATTGCTGTGGATCATTGCTGTTGATCATTGCTGTGTTAGCTGTTAAAATGTCTAATATGGCATTTATTTATTATTTTGTGCTGGAAACTTGCAATATGTGCAAATTTCTTGCTCAAACAAGCAACATAGCCTAACACAAACAATGTGCTCATCCTACACACCCCACTCTACTAGATACGATATTTAATTGTCTCAGTAACTAATAGCTGATGTTTTGGCCAAATATGGCACAATCTTTCTCCCACACCCACCCCAAAGATGTCAAATTTCACCGAACCAGACTTGTTTGGAATTTGGATAATAGATCTTGCATAGTGAGGCATTGTAAAAGTACAAAACGCCTGAGGCTAATGTTGAATTGTCAAACTTGATGGAATTTAAGCGTTCAGAACGGAGAAGATGGCCCAGGTTGGCATATAATTGCAAAAATTTTCTGAATTAGACGTCTGAAATGTCAAAAATGGTTGAGTTTAGCCTTAGTTTAGCCGTTACATATTAATCATGAACAAAATATAAGTTTAAAACGTCAACGTTTGACATCAAATGCGCAGGTAGACCCAAAGTGACATTTAGATGTCAAGTAATACTGAATTAGACATGTAAAGTGCCAAATGTGACATTTAAAGTTTAACCGTAGCTGACCTAATCTTTGGACGCGTATAATTCAACAGACTTTGTCAGTTAAATATCAAATTTTTTCTTGAGAATGTCAAATACGGCTGAAGTCGGCATTAAAACCGTCAAATATATCAAATACTGTCAAATATGTAGTATTAAGTGTGCAACATAACCTTCTTAGATCATCACATTAGGAAATGCAGAGTAGCGCAAGGTTACAATGTACTATTTATCATTACTTAAACTGTTGCTTCCGCATTACTCAATTAACCTTGCCCTACACCTTCACCATATACCATTTCAACAACGCTGGCATAAATTATCATTTTTTACATTTTTTTGATCTCTGGTACAATTTTTAAGTAAAAAGAAACTTCTAATAAGGTTATGTGTGCCAGAATGATACCCTGAGTCGTTAGACGCAGCTAAAGTTAGCATTAAAACGTCAAATATGCGAATACTGTCAAATTTGACGTATGACGTCTCAAACATAACCTAGTTGCCGCTATTATCTATACCACTGACGAAAGTTTGTACACTCACTTTTGTACACTTCTAAAACTTTTTGCTGAATAAAAATTTCAAACAACTTCAAACCTAGCTGCCCATACTGTTCTAACAATAGAAAAAACTGTACTACCTTCAATTACATACTTTGATATCTACTGCCAGCCAGAAATATGTCCCAATTCAGAACTTTAATCAAAGCTAATGTGCGCAATTTCAAGAGAGGCCCTTTGTAGAATATCTACATATATACAAAGATTAAGTGAGCAGCCGTTTTCTCTTTTATTTTTGTATGCGAATCCGTTGTTCGTAGCGAAAACGCGGTTTTGTTAAACCGATACACGTTTGAGATAAAAAAAAGAATCGTACCGCCGAGCATATAGATGGGAAAGGGTTGTACTGTTGTTAAGGATGCGTGAAATTACGAACGCTGGCTGTACTAGAATGGATGGATATTAACATTTTACAACGATCTAAAGAGTACTTTTTGTCAAACTGTAGCTTTAAAATTAAAATGGACAGAGAAAAATCTCATGGTGAAGTACTTACCTTTAACTCTGGTTTATATACAGGGTTTTCCACACCACCCGTATTCTTGCTACTTGGTGAGTCCAAATAAAATGTTTACCCTCATAAACCACTTACAATTAGTAAATATCATTTTTTATTTGACCCTATAAATAAAAATCAAGGAGATCAAATCGAGGGATCAGGTTGGCCAGCACCAAGGTTCATTTCGGCCGATCCACCTATCCTCAAAGATATGGGTTACTCCCGATATACCTCTTGCGAAGAATGAGCGGGAGCTTCATCCATTTGAAACCCACATTGCCATATCAGATTCCGTGGTAGGCTATTCAAAAATGGCACTAGTACTTTCCCTTAGCAGTTGTAGATATCTGACGTTTGTTAAATTTTCCTTGCGGTTATCTACAATCATTGGGAAAACATTGAAGCAAAAAGTGTGTTGAAAATTTGCTACTCCAACAGCATGTGGATTTGGTTGCGCTCAATGATGACAATTTCTTCCATTAATAATCTCTTCACGGCAAAATTTCGACTCATCTGTACAAATAATTTCAGATAGAAAATTGGGATCTTCTTGTGTTTTCGTTAAAATGAACTCACAAAATTGGATTCTACTATCTTGATCCCCTGGATGAAAAGCCCGAACCAGTTGAAGAGAATAAGGATGTATTTTATTTTTCTTTAAAATTTTATGTATATTTATACATAATATCCCTCAATCTGCAGACGCTGTCGGTACAGAACAGGTTGGATACGCATGAAAATATCCCAACACAGTTCCCAACAGTTTCATTACCTTGATCGCTCGTAATCGGTTTTGGAACTGTCTTCTTGACTTGAATACCAAAGCGATTAAAATTTCATTCCCTTCGTTTGAATTCAACTTTATTCATTGGTGGTAGTAAATGTGAGTATCTTTCAGTAAAAAACTCGACATGTCCTTTAAATAATTTGAAGAGACTTGCTACGAATTTTTGGGCGCCTTTAGTGAATTTGGAACAGGTCCCCAGTGAAGAAATAAAAACAACTATATAAAGTAAAACCCAGCGCAAAATTATAAAACTCTAAACGCTATCAAGCCCAAACGTCTACTATTGACTCATTTAGGGTAGAAGAACGGGTAAAACGTCTGGCCTTGGACTGTAAAGTGGAAGACAGACCTAGAAATGAGACAAGAAGAGAAGACCGAGATTGATTATCTTCCTCCGTCCCAATGAATGCGAAAGCTTAGAAGAAATTTTTAATTAATCCGGTGACGTCACATCGCCTGTAAAATTTTTCACCAACCCCTCTAGCTCTTTAAGTTTTGTGTCGAGAGCTTTTTTATCATCTTTAAATTTAAATGGATATGCAGGCCAAGAAAACTTGTCCGACTTTTCTATGCGGCGCAACTGACGTAGGTCTTACGCATGGAATCTACTGTGGTGACTGCAGTTACTCCCCGAATATTCAGCTCGTATGTGAGCTCACCCTGGCTCAACCGATTAATTTCCATCTTGGAATCTATGTTCGCAACCAAAAGAGAAAATCTCAGAGTCGCCCTGAAGACCAAGAAGACATACAGGCGTCCAAAATGAATTCAAAGAAAGACCTCCAGAGAAGAGACACAACCGAACCAATACCAAAGTAAACAACAGCTAATGAAGACCCGAAGAAATCCCAAATAACAAGAAAAATGCCAAAAAGATGTGGTCCTCCAAAGTGCTGTGGATACCCCAAAAAAAGAGATTGTAGTACTCCCCAAAAGAGTGCGGCCTCACCAAATGAGTAAGGGCGCCCCAGATGAGAAGGGGTCCCACACGTTGGTCGCCAGAAAAATACTTGCTACGAATTTTCGGCGCCTTTAGTCTTTTTGGAACAGTCCCCGGGGAAGAAACAAAAATAATTATATAAATTAAAACCACCTACCACCTACCTGGTTGTTGGTCCTTCACTCAGGGTGCCAGCCAGCAGTATCGGTAATACAAACTCCACCACGAACAGGAACTTGCACCTGGTGATGCCATGAACAGAGCGGAGTTCTGCGAGATCATGATGGAAAGAGCGAATGAAATGTATTCATTTCATTCGCTCTTTCCATCATCTGCTTTTCGGATGAGTCTACATTTACTCTGAACAATGGACCTAATTCCCAGAATACACGTATTTGGGCAGCAGAAAATCCGCGTTTCCACATTCTTACCCGAACGCAGTACACCCAAAAACTAAATGTCCAGTGAGGAATATTTAGAGACCATACTCTAGGCCCATTCTTCATTGAATGGAATTAGACGTCCAACGATATCTGGACCTTTTGAATACTCACATTATTCCTGCATTGGCTGCTTTACAACCAGATCTGCGTCATCAGGTATGATTCCAACATGATGGATGCCCAGCCCAGTCAACTCAAGAAGTTCGACACTAATTAACAGATACTTTCGCTGGATGGTTTGGCCGGGAAGGCACAATTGGCTGGCCGGCACGTTTCCCGGACTTGCCGCCCTTAGATTTCTTTCTTTGTGGACATGTAAAGTCGTCAATTTACACGCACATACAGTACCAAAACCTCGGTGAACTTACAAAGCTATTACAAACAGCATTCAATGTACTTGCGTTAATGTGTTAAATCGGCAGTTAGCCAACGTGCGCCGTAGTTTTTACGACCGGGATACTGTTTGGCCCAAAATGGAGGCATCTGACAGATCAGATTTACTTTTGATGGCTTGAGAATAATCATTAATATCTCTAAAACTATGACAGATAAACATAGGGACACCTACAGCTGTTCGATACAAAAGATTTATCTACTTAGTATGGTGTATTCACATACCTACAGTGTGTTCCATTAAACAAAATCAAACAGAAATTTATGAACTGTTCAAACATTAAACAATCTCTCCTACATTTCACCGTCTCCAGCTGAAATATGGAGCAATTCGGTTCATTCACGACTTAGATGTGTGATTTTAAAAGGTCTTTTGAAAAAAGCAAAAAAAATCTCAAAAATCAAAATAATTCAAAAACGGTAAATTTTTGACATACGTAATCGTAATACAAAATATAACAGCTCACAAGGAATCTAAAAAGGCAATGAAAAATATGACATTTGATTAGAAATATCAAAGTTGGTTATGAGTTCCGGTATAACTGGAAGTGGCTGATGTGTGTAAACATTTTATTTTAACTCACCAAGCAGCAACATTACGCGCTACAAATTTGTAGAACTGTCCTAAGATGTTAACACAGAAAACTTCTAACGAACGAGTTACGTGGAAAACCCTGTATATTGAGTATTATGCTGAAGTTAGTTCTACATCGATGATTCCTATCAGATAACAGTATTTAGAGTTATCGTAACAATAAACCAAAACAAACGCAAGCAAACTAATCGAGTACTCTAAGCCTAACTAAATAAACTTCCTGCGCTCAGTGCTGAAAACCTACTCAAAGCGGATATACCCGTTTAAAACCGGCTTTACCTTATCTATTAGCTTTCCGCATAAAATAAGCTGCACTAGCAGAAATACTTTTACCTCGGCGAAAGCCGTCGTCCGTAGTAGCTATTTCTTTTTCCGCCGATCTGGCCTCATCCTTATACGCTAAAACGTTGACCGGCCTTATCAGCATAAAAGTATCGAGCTGGAAAACGTCCATTCAGGGGCGAAATTGTTTCGTCCGTGAAATTTATCATACATATACATGTATCCGCTGTATAGCCGCGTTCCCTCCTTTCTTACTCTTATACATACATACATACAATGGTGCCTTCTTGTTACAGTTACGACACCAGAGGATCTCACAGCACGACGGCGAAGCATTGGCAAGATGGCAATCTAGATACGAGGGCTTACTTTAGAATTAAGACCGAACCTTCCATCCTGGGCATCTCGAATATTACGGAAAAGGATGAAGGGGAGTACAGATGTCGTATCGACTATTCCCGTTCCCCGACGAAGAATCTGCGGGTGAAATTGACGGTCATAGGTAAGCTAATTTTTTCTCTTTTCCCGTTTGGCGTTTGCTTTTTTTTGGAGATTTTTTTTTCTGCTGCCGTGAGGGAGAATCGTGACGCAAAGAAGTTTCATATCTCTTCTCGCTTTATTATATTTAATTTTTTCGGTGTAAAATCTGGCGAAATTGCTGGGGGATCATCCCTGAAAAAATGGGGTGGCTTTGCTCTGGGAAGATGGCTGTATGTAAATTTTGGTAATTTTTTTTCCGGTGTTCTACGTAATGTGGAAGGAAAATAGAAATAGAAATTCGTGGCTATATCACGAGATGGGTGAATTCAAATCTAAGGGAACAGATTTAAGTCAAACTAATTTTCTTCTTTAATTGAAATATTCACTGGCAATTTTAACCTAAAAATTGAATTTAATCAAGTCCGAATTTTTCGTTTGTTTTCCACGCATTAGATCTTTAAATGTTGATGATTACCGAAGTATAGAAGTGGGCCAAGATATTGGGCACACATGACACTACACCAAAACTTATTTTATTACAAAAGTTTGGAGAGTTTTGCTATTTTCGTAATCCATACCATTGAGGCTGTTATACCTGCTTTATCTGTGGTGACACACACATGTTTGCAAAACCAATTTTCTGCTCATGCTAAAAAATCGCCATATTTTCACGAGGTGTTGTTTGACAGAGAATTTGCGAAAATACCAAAGATTACACAAATTAAACCACTTCCCATTTAACTAAAGATACTTCCCCAATAATTTTTTTGATTACGATTCTCTTACCAGAAAATGCCAAACACATTTACCACCATCTTGACATGGCCTTGCAAAAATTTTGAAAATTGACAAACACTAAAGTTCTGAGCAAGACAAAGATCTAATGCTAAGGAACACTAAAAGTAGCTGTTGGATTATATATGGTCAATCCTGATACGATATTGTACAGACTTTTCTTTATCTTGAGGAAAGATCTTCGTATTTTGCTAAATTGTTGCTTTTGCTGATTGTTTCATGTCAGAATGTTTCTGTTCTATGGCTTCATAGAATTATTGCCAGCAAAGATATATATGGCCCTTCCAACAAGAGAACCAATATCGTATATGTACCTATTTAGTGAGTAGACTTCCTTCTTCTCAGATGGATAAGCTCCATAATTCCACTAAAATACAGTTGTTAGTCCTCCTACTGCTCCTTCAGACTGATCTCAATCTATGTATTCTTTTGTAATTTTGGTTTAATTAAAAAATATCAAACGAATTTGGTGGAAGGCCAAAATAGAAAGAAATAATATTGTAGCAGTTGTTCACAAAAGATTACTCGTTTTGATTTCTGTAGACGTTTTTTTTTTTTGGAAGACAGTAACAGAGTACTGGTAACTAATGTAGTGTTAACGCTATTTACTCTAAATAATCTTAGGTAGATGAAAAGGCCTGTTTTTGAAGGAAGTTCTTTATTAAAATGTCAAACATTGTCCACATTCTAATAAAGAACTTCCTTCAAAAACAGGCCTTTTTATCTGCCTAAGATTATTTTGAGTAAATAGCGTTAACACTATATTAGTTTCCGTAGGTGTTGCTGAGGAACTAGAAATGTTCATTAGTAGATGTTTACAATAACTTGGACTCAATGAAACTATTGAACTAGCACCATAGGATCATGTTTCGTGGATTTGTCATTTTGCCTAATGCAATCCAGAAAATTTGCCATAAGAAGTTATCTTTTTTTGATGAAGCCCGTTTTGCAGTTGGAGGTTATGTAACGGTAGAGGAAAATCCACGTTTCAAAAAAGAAACGTTTACATACTTACCGAGTCAGCAAAATCCTCCCCAAATATGTCGAATTTGACCGAACGAGACTTGAGGCACTGTAAAAGTAGAATACACCTGACACATGTTGACTTTTCAAACTTAATGGAATTTAAGCATTCAGAATGGAGAAGATGGCCCAAGTTGACACAAATAGTTGAGTTTAGCCGTCACATATTAACCATATTAACCGTGAACAAAATATAAGTTTAAAACGTCAACGTTTGACAGCAAATGCGCAAACAGACCCAAAGTGACATTTAGACGTCAAGTAATACTGAATTAGACATGCAAAGTGCAAAAGGTGACTGATTTTGACATTTAAAGTTTAACCGGTTTAACCGTAGCTGAGCTAAACATGGAACGCGTATAATTCAACAGACTTTGTCAGCTAAATATCAAAATTGCACTATTTAGTCGTCCAAGACCTCTAACATGGCCAGGTGTGCCGGAATTTTATCTTGAGATCGTCAAAAACAGCTGAAGTTGGCATTAAAATCGTCAAATATATCCAATACTGTCAAATATGGCGTATTAATATTGTGAAACATAACCTTGTTAGATCCTCACCATATACCCAAAAATTATCATTTTTTTACATTTTTTTGATCTCTGGCCAGAAAATCAGATAGAAGTTTCCGAAATGTGTTGGATTTACCCACAATGTATGCAAAAACTTCCACTTTTCCTACGATGCTGTAGACAGATATGAATTTTGACCACATACTTCAGTGTTGCCTAAAAAACAACAATCCATATTGATGTAATTTTCGTTCCAAATAATTAAAATAAATAAAAATAAAATAAATTGCAGTTCTTGAGTGATAGAGGGGTGACTCACAGTTATATTCGTGAATATTGGAGTATCTAAGATTGTTAGTTCGCCAAACGTCTCATGAACTCTACAGCGAGCACTATTTCAATATTCCTTGAATTGAATATGGTTCCGTTAGCAATACCTAGACCTATTGCTAGATGAAAATGTTATGTTTCTAAAACTTTAGACAACCTCATTGAAACATTGATGTTTTACAAAATAAATTGATGCAAGTGTAGAAATAAAAGGCATCAAAGCAAAGGTTAAACTTGTGAGTGAATGACCCCCTTGAAAGGAAATCTTCAATTTACAGATTGATGGAATTTTGGCATAGGGTTTCATCGTTCATGGAAACCAATCCAGAAATTACTTAAGCTTGCTGACGAATTAAATCTTTTGGCGCACAAATATGCCTTGCCATGTGGACGGAATTGCCTTGGACGACTTCAATTTCCTATTACAGCAGGACATTTCTAAGATACTGACCATTGTATTCTATTTTATTGTAAAAGAAGGGTCGTGCAGGCTCTATAACCTCACCTCACTGCAACCTGTTGATCTATTGTGAATACTCCATTCTTTCAGTACCCTTCTAATCCGATGTTCCTAACGAATCCCAGGATTAGTTTGGGTGCCAAGGCCTTAATCTGATCAGGCGTTACAGTCGCCTGTCCTAGATGCTGAAACGTTCGCCGGCCCAGTGCTTCGCACTCGCAAAGTATGTGCTCGGCTGTTTCAGATCTCAGTTCGCAAAAACGACGCAAGTCTTGATCAGCTTTGCCCATCTTTCTGAGGTGGTACTTTAGAGGGCAATGACCAGTAAGTAGGCCGGTAAGGGACCTTAAGTCTGATTTTCTTAGATCAAGAAGTTTTCTATTACTATTTGGCGAGCAGTTGATGAATTTCTTCGCCTGTGTTTGTCCGGGTGTTTTCCTCCAGAGGGATGCCATTTCTTTTGCTTCCCAGTCTTTAACTTCCTTCTTGAGCTGCTGTTTTGATACACCAAAGAAGGGTTTGGGTCCAAAGAAGTGCATGTTTGCGGCTTGTCTAGCAAGTTCGTCCGCTATGTCATTTTCTTCGGTATTCGTGTGCCCTAGAACCCACATTAGGGAAACCCTGTTATTTGTAGCCAGTTGCGTCGCATTCATCCGACATTCCCAGACCAACTTAGACTCAAACATATGAGTGGCTAGAGCTTTACCTTCGCTTGAAAGATTGTTGGAGATGCTCCTAGGGCTCTGGAGAGGTTGGTCATTGGTCCATGAACGCCAACCCCTACCCCGTTGCTGGTTTTGGATCCGTCTGTATACCAGACACGGGCTCCATTTTCAAAGTTGGGTCCACCAGAGCTCCATTCCTCGCGGCTCAGAAATAGCACCCTAAATGGTCGCTCGTGATGCAATTTGACAGGCATACTGTCCGTTGGTTTAATTAAGGATGGACTCTCCTCGGAGGTCATCTAGAATCCTTAAGTGTCCGGTTAAGTCACCATCTTTAAATCGATGTGATATATTCAGACGGTGAGCACTGAGAACTGCAGTTCTCTTAATTACCAGGTGCAAAGGTGCTAATCCTAGTAATACCTCCATTGAGGCAGTTGGGCAGGTGCGCATCGCTCCTGTGATTCCCAGACATACTGGTCGCTTTTTTGGCAACCAAACTAGGCTAGCGTACGTGACCATACACAACCATTTGATATAACCAGTATATTATTTTTGGTTTAAGACCTCAAGTTCTTCCAAAAAGTCTCTGGCAAGACCAAAAGGCAGCTTTTTAGAGAACTTTATGAAGATGCTCCAGTTTAGTCTGCAATCGAGAGTGATCCCTAGATATTTGACTTCACTGGAATAGCTTAGTTGTACACCATTCAGGAACACTGTGTCCAGCGAGTATTTCCTTCTATTGGCGAATGGGACAACCACGGTTTTGCTTGAGTTGACAGAGAGTCCTTCCCTACAGCACCAATTGCTGATGGTGTTAAGGGCCTGTTGCATTAGGTCCGTAATAACCTTTTCATGCTTGCCCTTTATTGTAAGGACTAGGTCATCTGCATACCCCTGTGCGTTAAAGCCTTTTCCGTGCTGTATGTTGTGCAGATTGTCAATGACCAGGGACCACAGCAAGGGTGATAGAACCCCTTCTTGAGGGCATCGCCTGACCGGTCTGAAGGCCACCGACCCACCGCCCAGCCGCGCCGTTATTCTGCGGCTTCCTAACATAGCTTGTGTCCACCTAATTGTGGAAGGCTCCAGGGCCCTACACACTCTTGCTATCGAATCAAAGGAGGTATTGTCAAAGGCACCCTCTACTTCGACAAAGGCACATAGCGCTATTTCTTTGTTAACCAGGGCTCCTTCAATCTGTCTCCTAAGATTGTGCAGGGCTGTTTCTGTAGATTTGTCCACTTGGTAGGCAAACTGGTATCTGCGGAGGAAGATACTGACCATGAGGACTACACAGTTTGTCAAATCTGTTCCTTTTAATAAAGTCACAAGCATTACTTAACAAACTACTTATACTAAAAAAAAATCACAGACGAGTCTAGACAACTTTCCACTGCAAATTTATCCCTCCAGCTTCGTTTTCCATCTTCAACCCTTAAAAAGTTACTAAAAACTCTCTAGTGGGATGGATGCCATTCTAAACTTGGCTTCCCGACGCGCCAGCTAACATCCTGCATTACCTCGTAGGTAGAAAGCAGCGACAGTGGCGGTAAGTAGTAGGTATTACAAGAGGTCAGAGGATGTATTCTCTCTCGGAGCCCATAAATCTTAATACGTAGCTGGCGCGAGCAGCAGTACTTAACGCTACGCTCCCAACATCTACAACGTATACACGTTAAGGCACCTCCGCGTAATCTTGATCAGATTTATAATTGCGAAGACAATGTATACATTAGTGGCTCGGCACTTTAGATGTACTTTATTTGCTTTTACAACAGACAGGTAGATGGGTTTCGTGTATATAGCCGGTGCTATCTCTGGCGGGAAGTAGATTTCCTAATAAAGGTGTAATTTATAGGCAACAGTTTGCGGTATTATAACTTCATTAGTCGTTTATCGAACATGGAATTGCGGTTAGGATATTACTGGGAGGATGGGCTAGTTTGGGTATTTTTGAATTTCGCTGAAGAGATCAGCGCAAAGCGGGAATGTAAGAAAACTGTGTGACAGTTACGTGACAGTTCAGTGACAGCTCAGTGACAGCTCAGTGATAGTTTAGTTGATAATTTAATAACACACTTAGTTGACAATTTAAAAGCTATAACGATTGCCACCAGGATATTAAAGTATTCCCGATAATGTATTTCTACTGCTTACTTATTCGACAGCACGAGATATTTATGTCCCCGCAATAGTAAAACTAGACTGCTAACGCTTTAATGCATACCTTGCTGTCGCTTACGGAAACAATTCCGGCCATCCGAACACGAAATTATGTGCCCAGAAACGTCGACAAGGGGTAACATACGAGAAAACTTGCGGGGACGACAACGACAGAACCAGCATCCGTCGAGTCCTGCTATGCCGTCACGCGCAAAATCAATATGGGAGCAGGTGGAAATATGTGTGTGGGAAGTCCTCTTGCCCATACAGATTACTTCCATTATAGAACTTTCATTATTTCGCGTTCGTATTCAAATAAGGAAGATCTTTTATGGCTCCGCGTGGTATGGAACTTGTACGTTTAAGTTTATATTCGCCGGGACAAAATATTAAAGTTATCCGAGGCGCCGTGTACTCAGACTTGGCATTAAATCGGCATTTATTATTCTATACATTATGCATAATAGATTTACATTACAAGGGTTTTTTTTGGCGCCGCGTACAAAGTACCGTAGGTACTTTAATGGTCCATTCGAACAGACGAAACAGGTGTCCTTTTTCGTGTGGTTTCTTTTCGGGGAGATCTGTTACGGCATGTGCGGATAATAGATTTTGAAGCTTACCTGGAATTGAAAACTTACATAATGTATGAATCGAATTTAATAGAATGGAATGAAGTTAGTTCATATGACTTTGAAGACAGTGAAACAAACGAAAAAGGAGAATCTACCACCTAATGTAATCGGTAGGCTGAAAAGTTCTTAGGCTGACACGTAGATGGCGCTACTCTTATTAAATCCATATAATTTCTAACCTTCAAATTATGTGTGTATAAATTTGACAGCTGACGGACTATTAGTTTGTGAGTTAAAGTGAAGCAAATTGGCTTTTTGACGAAAAAAAATATACTGCTGAAGTTTAAGTTTGGCTTGATAAACTTTATTCGGACTCCTGCAGCAGGATAATCAACCGTTGAGAAGTAGTTTGCTATGTTTAAACGAGGCGAAATGAGCACTGTGGACGATGCACGCACTGGACGCCCCAAAAAGGCTGTTTATTGATTGATTTTGATCAACGTAGGGCGGTAATATTCCTAATACAAGGCCTATTGTAGGGGAGATTGGTCTAAAATGACACACTAGAATAAAATGGCATACTGGATGGTTTTCCGATATCTGGGAATTTTTGGACCGAAAATACTATAATTTCAAGTTCAGGGGTTGGCACACTTGTGGCTCCAGTCAGCTGACCTGGCTGGCGGTATTCGTCATGTCATGGCCGACATTGTTTTATGAGTGGCGGTACCCTTGCCACTGAAAGTTTTTTTTGTCCAGTTATACACTGCCGCTCATACTAGTATGGGCACTTAAAGAACCCCAGTTGATTAATAACGAACTTGAGATATTACTTTGCAAAACCGGGAAACATTTACGTGTGAGTTAATGAATCTTTTCGGAAATGTTTTTCAACCCCCACTAACACTATTAACGCAAGATATGTATTTCAGCAACTAGGTTGCCATCTTCAGTAGTAAAATGACACAGTGTAGTTGATGGGAGTGGCATTGGAGAACATTTTCGAGAAGATTCAGCTAGAAATCACAGTTTCAGTTCCAATTCTAGAGAGCGCCTGATTTAATGTAAAAAACTCAATGGTAAATTTGACTGTACGCTGTTTCAAGAAATGCGGAACACTTGCCATCAGACAACGTCCAAAACAGCCTCGAACCACATTCAGAAGTGACGTTGAACGAATAAAATTGCTTAGTAAAACAAATAGACGATTAACGGCGCCTGAAATTATGGTCCAAATGGGTCGGGATACAAACAGGAAGATATCTATCAGCACAGTGAAAGGTCGACGTCCACGGCCGAATAGCTACACTAAATGCTACGTCCTGGGAAATCGACAAAAGCGACTTCAGTTGGCAAATATTCACAAAAACTGGACAATACTACAACAGGAAAGTGTTTGGTCAACACCCAAAACATTTGTCAATGAGTGGGTCCATTTTGGTTTGAAGGCTACTTTTTGCTAAGTGGAACACCTTGGGGGGACTCTTGTGAAAATTGAAGGCATAACGAAGAATAAGAATTATTGCGACATATTAGAAAAAAATGCTCTACCATCATGATTGTGCCTAATAGGCAATAATTTTGAGTTGATGCACGATAACGATCCCAAGCAGACATCGTTATTGTGCAGAAACTACCTCACTTATGTAGAAAATGAAGAAATATTGAAAGTAATAACGTAACACAATTTTGCTTCTGTGGGACGAGCTTGGTAGACCAATTAGAAGAGGATGTCCGACGTGAGAACAACTTCCTCCGAACGATATTGCAGAGACTTATGTTTTCTATTGTTATTATTATGTTTTCTTCCAAGTCGTAGATTAACAAATAAGGTACCTAAACCAAATATGCACACTGACCCAAATATGAACACCGTCAGAAGTATATTGCAGTATACTATAATCAATAAATTCAGACACTTCAATTGTCAAATTATTTACGTTACAGACGACAAAGTGGCGCTATAGGGAATTAATCGTCAATTATCAATTTTGTAGTGAATCTGTGAGCAAAATACTGATTATTGCACATCATTGTAAAGGTAAAGGGCCCTATTTGCGTATAAATTAACGAGGTTGCTTTTCCAATATTGTAGAAAGCAGTTTTGATAGAAGACTAACAAAGACTAAAGGAGCTAAATAAGGGCACTGGTCTATGTTCTATCAGAACAGCTTCAAAGAAACAATTTTACTCCTTCTAAGCAATCGAATTCTGCCACACATGAAGATCCTGAATTGGAGTCTTCAGCGTCTTCAGTATTTCCTTCTGCACATTTAACTCCTGATGATACATCAGATGATGACCACTCCCAACCTTTCTCACTGCTGTTACCTACGCCAGAACTTCTAGCAAATTCTACGACTGCAGGTCCTTCCAGAAAAGCAATAAACTACAAAACCATTTAAGTTACTCAAGCACTTTTTTCCACAAAAAATCACCAAAGAAATCAAACACAAAAAGAGGATACAGAAGAGAGAAAACGACAACCTGTAAGCATTCTGTCCAATAATGAAAAAAAAAGATTCATGGTACTGTAGATTATGTTAAGATCGGCAAATTGATATGAGGCAGTGCAGTTGTGTGCGATGTGGGTGCACGAGGAATGCTGTGGTTTGACATCAAAGGATGCTATCAAGAACTTCAGATGCCCGAAACGCAAAGGAAGTGATTAAATAAAATTTTTATTTCATTTATTTCTTGGATATTAAAGTTCGTTTATAGTTTAGTTATGCTTTTAATCTCAAAAATCCTATTGCCTTTTTTCCATTAGCATTTTCCAAAAAACCTTCGGACGGATCCGAATGTCAAACAAGAAGCAAGAAGCCAACGACCATAGGAGCTCTAGTGACAGCATTTGCACTATTGCATATCTCCCTTGTGTAAAATTTGGGAAATGAGTTACTACAGAGTACATATTCACATTGAATATATAGTCAGCCAAGGAATCAAGCACACCAAGAAAGTAACTTGCAATTCCATACATTCAGCACCCAAACACTCCACTCAAGAAACGAAACGATCTTACCCAACATGAATGCTTTACAACAATCGTTGACAATATTCGAAGAAAAATAACAACACAGCATTCATATTGAGTAGTTGGTTAGTTGGTAACAAAATACCAACTAACCTTATAACGACTGCACGTATTTGTGCGGGGAATTTTGAAGTTAGAAATAACTCAAAAATTGGGACCTTACGGACAGCAATAAAATATTGCGTGATCGCACATCGGGAATAATATAGATAGAAAAAAATTAAATGTGAAAGCCACACAGATAGAAATACAACAGCGGAAAATACTGTTGTTAGAAAATGAACCCCACGAACAACGATACGTCCGTCCGCAATAACGGCACGTACCGAAGTGACACTAATAATAAACAAACGACGGTGTCGAAGGACATTCGTGACGTCACTTAATGACTTTGCGATGACATTGTTATTAAACAAATAATAAAAAGGACTGTGTAAACATTAAGTGCATATACAGGGTGGTATATTAACAGTGTTGTATACAGGGCGGTGCATACTCGCGGCTGTATACAGGGTGATAGAAAAATATACGAATATGTTAGGTGGTCCAACAGACCTCTTTCACCGCGACCTTTCCATTTGTATTATAATACCACTTAATCCTAGATGGCGCCCTCTAACTTTTCTTTCTTTATGACGCTTACGTCTTTGAGAACGGCTCCTTAATGTGGCTATGCGCTGTTGGGTTCTCTATGACCAGTATGGCACAGCATTTGAAATGGGGTTTCTTCCTTTTTTCTTCCGCTAGGCCTATGTTATGCATATACCTCATGTATTTACCCAACAAGTCTCTAGTAAATTCGGGCTTCTGTTCCTTTAGGAACTCTTATGGTAACATTCCTTAGACTTGCGTATCCATTCTTTGATGGACTTTCTGATTTCTCATTTGGTGGTTGCGAAACATGGGCCAGCTCCAATGAATGGCCTTGACGAAGCTTGCCCAAACAGATCGTCTGCGGCTTAACTTTCCTCCACGCTATTATGGCTGACAACTCAAGTCAAAGTTAGTTCCCTTTAGGAAGGCACCTGATTTTAGACACTTACGCAGTCCCAAACCAGTTTAGAGTCAACACTTGCTTTAAGTACTGCTTGGCTGTCTGAGAAAGTAGCGACGCTCTTACTTGGCTCGCTCCATCTTACTACTTCTTTAATGCAGATGTAAATTGCTGCTAAAGACCGTTGGGTCCTTGCTGGACCGAATAGAAGGCTTTTCTAGACTTTCTTCCACATATACCAGCGCCTACGAAGTATTCTGTTTTGGAGCCGTCTGTATACCAGTTCGAGCCCGCTCGAACGATGGCATCACTTGGCAACCTCGTAAGGGGTGTTTCCTTAAGTTTATTTATTAGTTTTTGATGTTTGGCACCGTGCGAGTCACTGATCGCTGCAATCTGTATGCTGCAGACTTAGCAGTTCCTTCAATGTAAATATGGAACGGTGGCTGGGTTGAGGATAACCTCCAACGCCTATGCCTCTCCGCGCCCCACGAACGTCCTGGCTGCCAACATCTGTTGCACCTTTGGCCACCATACTACTGTTATCATTGGGCTGATTACTTTTATTAACCACAAAGTCATTTTGGGGGTAAGGCTTTAGTTTATGCCGCATAGCTTTCTACACCTGCCTAGGGCAGTAGTAGTCTTGTTGCTGTTTTCTGCATGTGTGTGTTCCATGTGAATTCTTGGTTAAACCAGACCCCAGAGTATTTTGCCTCTTTGACAGATGGAACGAGAAATGACTATGAGGAAGGTGTTGGTCAAATACCACAAAGTCATTGCGGGGCTAAGGCTGTAGTTTCTCCCGCATAGCCTTCTACACCTGCCTAGAACAATAGTAGTCTTGCTGGTCTTTTCTGTATGTGTGTGTTCCATGTGAATTATTGGTTAAACCAGACCCCAGGGTATTTTGCCTCTTTGACAGATGGAACAAGAAATGAGTATGAGGAAGGTGTTGGTCAAACACCACTTAGAGAATTGCGTCTGATTTAACCTTCAAATTTTAATTAGTGGTAGTACGAAGACCTGAAGTCTATTACAACTTATTAAAAAGTATTAGAGCAAATAGGTGCGGATATATCCCATTACGACGGCAGATTTTTCTGCTACCCTGAAACATTTTCTGAAAAATGAATCTTGATTTATATTCCATCTCCGCGACGAGTACGTTTTCGAGAGACTGCCAAATATAACTTGTTGATAAGCCATTTAACTTTTTCCCGGTCGCATTATACCCTCATAGGACGCCATTACTCACGATATCATTTGTCATATTTTTCGGTTGTCGGTCGGTAGTTGCGGAGTTAAAATTTCCCGCAGTAAATATGAACTACTGTGTCGTTGACGACAACGATGTCATCCTCTGGGAGGGAGATATTTCCGTAAGATACACGGCTTCGTATTTTTACGAATGACGGTTGGTGCACATACGTCACAGTTATTTCTACCGAATACTGTCTATTTCGTAATTTTTATTTCCTCGTTCAAATTGAATTAACTTATCAGATTTGTTTGATTTCCTTAGACAGGAACTCTCAAAACGGGACTAATTCTTGTAATAGCAATACTTGAAACAGCTAATTACCAATTCGTTTGAATTCCACGGCTGTCTACCCCCAAAATAATCCCAATTTCAGGTTCCCATCCCCCCAGCATTGATATCCTCATTGTTTATTCAAAGATCCACTTCCATCCATGTCCGTACACCGTCTCGAATTTACAAATAAAACAGCAATAGGAGAGCGAACGGGGGAGGGGGAATCATAAACAGCATCGAATGATGAACGAAGAAAAGAGACGACAAATGGAACGTAATTAATTCTGATTAAGAGCGTGGCCCTAAACATCAACATTGAAATCACAGAACGTCTTAGTGCTGTGATGTTGAAGCTAAAGCGTGTGTAAGAGGTGACTTGAAACTGGAGATGGAAATATGGAGGTTGAGGGTACTGCGGGAAATTGATTAATAAGTAAAACGCGGCCTCCATTTTCATCCGAAAGTTGAGGCACGACAAGAGTCGCTTGGCGCTATAACTCTGCAAGTGGAGGGGAAGAGGAGCGGACGGATGGAGAAGTGTGTTACGAACGGCGAAGGGGTAGGAACTTTACATTCTGGATACACTAATATAATTTTCAAAATTTTCCGCTTAAATATTCATGGGAAAGTAAAAGCACAACTCACCGTTTGGTGAAATTATGAAATAAATATACTTTATCCCCTTTTAGAAAGCTTAACATCTCTACCCTTTTACTGAAAGTTTAGTTGTAACACGTTTCTGTGTTGGAAATATTATTACTAATGGTACGGACATACGTTAATAGTTCGCAGAAATTTTGCTGCACAGTTTATAGCATATGCTTCCTAGTTTTGTTCAACATTATGAACACTTGTGCGAAATAACATTTCTCCTAAATAAATATCTGCATAAAAACACAAATTTAAAGAATATTTTGGGTCATCAGTAAAAGACCACGAATAGGAGATGACATCCATTGATCTCTTTCGGCAAATTGCTTGATGCAAACGTGGTCTTTTTTGACAGGAAATGGCCACAACTCATTGGGAGCGCGCCTTTATTGGTGTTTGGTTTGCTTATCCTACCCATACATCTCCAGCACTTGCTTACTTTGTCCGAATCCTACTACGACTACAGCTTTTCGGTCCCCAAAAATGGCTATGTCAGCTGCTTCAGTGTTAACATTGCATTTTGAATACAGCCCACCTATTGCCATAAGTGCCATATTTTGCACTTCTCCGCATTCGTACTCAACATCATCATCTGCTATTTTTCCATTCCAGCTCCATTGCTTGTGAGAGTACTTGATGTAGGAGAAATATTTTGGGGGTTCTACGCTGATAGGTCTCCTTCTGGACTTGAGCCGGCTAGGGTCTTGAAGTTGGACTCTTTCATCTGGGGATGCAAAGTATCCAAAGTATGCATGGTATCGTAGTAGCGGTGAAGGAGCTCTCATGCAACCAGTGATTGTTTGGCACGTGTCGTTTAATCCCATAGTGACCTGCCTTGGATGTTTGAATCTACCCCAAACGGGGCAGGCATACTCTGCTGTGAAGAAAGGTTGTTCCTAATAGTGACTGTCTGCTTGGTGCTTTGGCAGTGATATTTGTGTGTGAGAGATCGATTGAGAATTACACCGAAGTATAGTATAGTATAGTAGTATAGTATATTTTATTATCCACATAGGTTCGTTAATGTATTCTAATGCTTGCCCACCCCAAGTCACATTTAGTTGTTTGTTTCTCCAGACGAGTGTTTAAATGGAATGCATACATCTTTAGCAGGGTTTGGCTTCAACAAATTTTGCTTGTCATAGTTTGACATCATATTTAGGACTGCTTTCAGTTCAATTTCAACCCGTTCATGTGTTTTGCCTTGTATGGCGATGCCAAGATTGTGAGTATATATAAAATGTTTTGCTTGGAGATGTATTAGTGGTTGATAGTTGATGTAGATGTCAAAACCAACCACTTTAGCACCAAGACAAAAATATGGCAGAGTTGCTGAGCAATTAACCTGTTATGACACCTGTTCAAGCTGGACACTTTATTTTTGACCATATCCAGGTCTATCTTGAGCCAAAACCAATTCCCCAGTAGGCAGGTTTCATGCCAGGAAAATCTTCTACAGGTCAAGTACTAAATACCACCAAACACATAGAAGATGCATAGCTGCATATGGCAGTTTTCGGCCAAAACATGCGATTTATGAATGGACTACAACCTTACCAAAACAATTGAGTCACTACTTTGCAACAGATGCTACTACATTGTGCTGGATGGGAAAGGAAGTAGATGGTGAATACAAAGAAATTGTCTACTACAGGGAAGTGTACTGGTCCCTTTCCTTTTGTAACATCTACCCCAACCATCAACAAATATATCTCCAAGGAGAATACATGTCCAGTGATTAGCCGTTTGATAAATGTTGATTCTGCAACCCTTCTCTTAGATAAAGTTGAGATAATTTACCACAAGCTCTGTAGTCAGATGCCCAAATCGCTAACCAAAATCTATTGAGCAGATCCACAAGCAATGTTTACACTTTTTGTCATCTCTTTGATGGTCAATTTGTGATTTTCGGCCAATTTTCATTGACTTTATTGATTTACAACCACTGAAGTGTTTAAGTCACCGAAAAGATTTTGATATCAAAACACTTCTCCAACTTCGACTGGTCTTAGCCAGAGTTGTCGATGATTACAGTCACTTGCAACTAGCCAAATTAGCAGAAATTGTTGCACAAATGAAACTAAAGAAGTACCTCTATGGGAGCTATTGCCAGTGAAATGAATCAGTTATTGTAGAAGTTTGTAGAGTTACTTTTCAGCAATCTGCATTGACTGCAATGCACTTACATCAGTGCTTGATCCAATCATCGATACACCGCCAGCAGTCAATTTTTTGAGTGTGTATCAGACGCGTGCTGGATTCTTTCTTGACATCCTTCCGAGTGCTGTTTACATTCGGAGAAATGGTTTTCTAAGTTGGTTGAACAAAAAAAAATAGCAGATCAGGCGAATTCAAGGACTGCTAGTTAGCATTTGCGTCCTTTTTGGTCAAAGGGGCATGCATGTTTTGGACACAATAGGTAAATTAAAATTAACCGAATCATGTGGGTTTGATGAAATATCGAATAATCTTTTGAAACGTATTAAGTTTTGCATATGCGATGTATTAACATATATTATTAACTTATCATTTCAATTTGGGCAATTTCCGAGTATGCTCAAAGTGGCAGTGGTTAAACCTTTGTATAAAAAGGGAGATAAGAATTCATTTGCTAACTATAGAGCTATTAGTTTGCTTTCAAGTATTTCAAAAGTTATTGAATCAATTATTGCTGCACAGCTTTTGTCTTTCTTTTCAAAATATAAACTTTTAGCGCCTTGCCAGCATGCCTATTTGCCTAATAAAAGTGTTGAGACTGCACTTTGTGATTTTTACTATCGGGTGATTGATGGTCTTGACAAAGGTCTAAATGTTGCCGGTCTGTTTATTGATTATTCACGTGCCTTTGATACTGTTGACCACTCCATAATTCTGGATAAATTATTTGTTTACGGCATTCGTGGTACCGCATTTGAAATCTTATCTTTTAAACAGAACTCAATATGTCAAAATAGGAAATTCAGTAACTAGTGATATAGCTAATTTAGCTCAAGGGGTACCTCAAGGATCAGTGTTGGGGCCATTTTTATTTGCTGTTTATATTGATGATCTTTGTTTTTATCTTAGTAAGTGTAATAATATACTGACTTCCAGAAAAATTGCAACACCTAGAAGTTGTCGAACGATTTTATTGAAATTTTCAGGAAACGTCTATTTTCATTAAACAAATTGATGATTAAAATTTGAATAAAATCTAGCAAGTAGTTTTGTTTTTTTTTGCATGTTGTTTCCATGGCACATAGTAACTATAAATTTAAAGTATTAGACCATTTAGTAACTGTCAAATTTGCAAATTGTTGTTGTTTCGTCACAATTTCATTCTGAACTTGATAACAATGCCGAGAGTACGTCAACATCAACATTTTATCCAATTAAGTGATTTTGAATGTGGCCGTATTATTGGTATGAGAGAGGCCGGACTTTCGCTAAGAGAAATTGCTCGTCGTGTAAACCGAAATGTTTCATCGGTATTGAGATGTTGGTCCAAATGGTCCGAGGAAGGGGTTCAACATCGTCGCCGTGGATCTGGACGTCCTCGAAGGACTACAGATCGCGAAGAACGTCGCTTAAGACTTTTGGCCACAAGAGATAGATTTTCAACAACTCGATCAATTGCAAATGATTGGATGAGAGGTACAGGACTCAGAATGTCAATGTCAACTGTTTATCGCCGGATAAGATCTTATGGGTTGCGTTCATATCGTCCATTTTTATGTCTTCCTCTAACACCACTTCATCGTCTACGCAGACTAGAGTGGAGCAACGAAAGGGTTAATTGGGCGCAAGAATGGCATCAAATTGTGTTTAGTGACGAGTCCCGAGTTTGCTTGTGGACCCACAATGGTCGTAGGAGAGTCAGACGGATGCGTGGAGAACGTAAAAATCCAACATTTTTTGTGGAACGCAACACAGCCGTCACTCAAGGAGTTATGATATGGGGTGCAATATATTATGGTAGCAGATCACCCTTGGTCTTTATTGACGGCAACCTTCACGCAGCTGGTTACATTGCTAATGTGCTACAACCAGTTGGCCTTCCATATCTTCAGGGGCTGCAAAATCCCATTTTCCAGCAGGATAATGCACGCCCTCATACGGCAAGGGCTACAACACGGTTTTTGGAAGAATCTAACATTGCCGTCCTCTCATGGCCTGCTCGGTCGCCTAATTTGTCACCCATTGAACATGTATGGGATATGACTGGTAGGCGACTGGGTAATTTATCGCACCCTCCAGATAATTTACACGATCTTCAGCAACGGATTCAAGAAGCTTGGGACGATATACCACAAGCATCTATAGATCACTTGATTAATAGCATGCCAAGCCGTCTGGATGAGTGCATTACAAATCGTGGCGAAGCAACTCATTATTGAAAAAACTTTTAAAGCTTTTGTTCTTTTGTTTTCAAATCTTAATCATCACTTTGTTTCATGAAAATAGACGTTCCCTGAAAATTTCAATAAAATCGTTCGACAACTTCTAGGTGTTGCAATTTTTCTGGAAGTCAGTATATTCATTTATGTTTTTATGCGGATGATACAACTATTGTTATTACTGAAAAAGATTCAAAATTATTATGTCAACAAATCAGTAATGTTTATGAAGGAGTTAAGGTTTGGTCTAACAAAAATAATTTATGCTTAAATGAGACAAAAACCTATTATAATTTTTTTCAATTAAAAGAGAAGGACTGCACTGGTCCAGCTGGTATATCTCATGCGGATGATGTTAGGCTGTTGGGAGTTCAATTTGATACCACCCTGACTTTCGGGCCTCATATTGACTTACTTTGTGAACGTCTGCGAAAGGTTTGTTATGCGCTTAGATTTATATCTAAACACTGCAGCCAACGCGTACTTTTGAGTTTGTATTATGCCAGTTTTTATTCTCAATTACGCTACGGCATTATTGTGTGGGGTAGTGGTAACTGGCAACGGGTTTTTGTGTTGCAGAAGAGTGCTATTAGGGTGTTGTCTGGCATTACTTTTCGAGAGTCGTGTAGAGATATGTTCAAAAAATTGAAGATGCTAACTTTACCTTCAATATATATGTATTTTAGAATTGTGCGCCTACATTTATAAATATAAATCGTTTTTTGAAAGGTTTGAATTACTCCATGAGTACCCTACACGGTTTAAACACATTCTGCACCCGGGCTCGTATAGAACTGCGGGATATGAAAAATCTTTTTTTAATGTTGGCTGTAAACTGTACAACGTGCTTCCCATCGAGGTAAAATCAGCAATTACAGTTAAACAATTTAAGCGTAGATTGACAGATTTGTTAGTTGCTAAGTACTGCTACACACTGGATGAGTTCTTCGCTTAGGAGTCTTTTTCTTTTATGATGTTTTCATATATACCTATATATTTCATCTTTTATTACAGACATGTACATATATTTATATATATATATAGTTTTTTGTTCTGTATTGATGTTTTGTGTTCTTGACTATATTTGTTGTTTGTAGTGTATACTTTTTTTAATTGTATGACGCTGGCAACTCAAATACATCTATCTATCTATCTATCTATCTATCTATCTATCATAAGGCGGTGGTGGTGCAAAGCATAGAAATCCGACCTCTTTCGGCAAATAGTTTGATGCTAATGTGCTATAACACCCAAAAATATATTCTCTCTTGACGATTTGTTTTTTTGGCAGGAATTCATCTATCAAAACTGTAGTATCATGGTTTTTTTAACTGGGAACGACATATTTTCTTTGACCTTGACTCACTGGCATGATGAGCCTTTTCCACCAGCAGCTCTGCATGTCCAAATCACTAACCAAAGTATGTTCTCCCAATATTTCTTTGTATTTATTAATTTGCGACAACTTCTGGGGGGATCATGCCACCAAAACTCCTTTGATCTCAAAACTTTTCTCCAACTTCTACCTGTGGATGGGTTAACTTAGTTCTTCACACCAAATTTAATGGAAACTCGTGGATGGACAAAAACAAGACCAAGGTGTGACCAATGATGTAGTCACTACTTACAGCCTAGCTTTTAGATATGTCCAGCAACTTGAAAATGAAATTTAGAGGAAAATTTCATTGTTGTAACCAAACAAAAAGAAGGAAATCCAATCGGGTGGCTGGTCGCAACAATTTTTGATCATTTTGGCACTTTCCCGAGAGGTCATGCCTCTGTGGATGGGGATTGACAACTAGCCAAAGATTATCACTGGCACTGATGAAACAAAAGGAATTCTTCTTACCTGCCTTTATGGGAGCTATTGTCGTTGTAATGACTGTGCTCTAACTCGCCCTGTATATACAGTAAGTTTTTAATGTTAGGTAGTTAATTTGTCATAGTGACCATTTAAAACGTTAATGATGTTATTGGGAATGAATGGAAGATTGATTGCCTTTTTTTCTTTCTTGTGAAGCACACGCAGGCCTTGTGATACGGAATAAATATTTCTTAACATTAGACAAATTAATTTAACACACGGTTAACGATTCGTATTGACCTCTTAATGATGCGTTCCTATCCCATTATTTCTATTGAGAAACACCTACATACACACACGTGCCTTTTATATTTTTTACGCCAATCGACGTAAGAAGAGTCCCTTTGAAGCAAAACAAGTAAATATGAAACGAAATCCCAATTATCGTCGCACATGTCGCAAAAAATAATTAAAACTTTTCAGACCGCTTCCAAAGGGTTGGTCGCTAATTCGATTTTACCCATATCGCTGGCGCCATCGCCGGTCTCCGGTATCGCATAAAAACTTCCCATCGCAACTTAATCAACGCTTTCTATGTGTTATCCCTCTGTCTCGCGAAAGCTGTCCAACTCAGAACAACGAAAGTTAGTTTTTAATGGAAGCAGGAACGAACCAACAAGCGCACTACAACAGCTAGACAGTTTGGTCCTCTAAAAGTGCCCGATTCAGTTGCTGAGGTTCGCGTATAACGCAAGTTAATTGGCAATCTTCTGCGGATGGCAACTTCACTATGTAGTATGCGCGTGATAGACATTTATTTTGGAGGTAGAGGGCGGGAAGGGAGGAGATAATAGTACTTATGTGGCTGAACTGTCGTAGTACTCCCTAGTTGCAATTTTGTTACGGCTAAAATGTAATGAAAAAAGTTTTCCTTTTCTCAAGATGTGACAAGTGAGAGGTGTTCATTGACGCCAGGGACTCGTAAATCTTTTCGTGTTTTTTTTTTATGTTTTTGAGGTCGTTGACGTATAATGGAAAAATATCTAAATGTTTTCAGACTTTAGATTTTAGTTCATTTTTGGTGATTAGATTTAGATTCAAAGAGTTTTTCTGAACATACAACTCACTAAGAGCTTTAACAAACTACGATGGAGGTTATGGTTTTATAGCAGGTATAGGATTCCCAGGGTGATAATACCCACACCTATGTTTTCCTAAAGTGACAATGCCCACACCTCTGTTTCTCAAGATGACAATGCCTACACCTATGTGTTTCCAAGATGACAATGCCCACACGTACATAAGTGTTTCCCAAGGTGACAATCACCACACCTATGTGTTTGCCAAGGTGACAATGCCCACACCTACATATGTGTTTCCCAAGATGATAATGCCCACACCTATCTGTTTCCCAAGTTGACAATTTCCACACCTTTGTGTTTCCCAAGGTAACAATTCCCAAGCCTGTGTGTTTCCCAAGATGACAATGCCGACACCTATGTGTTTCCCAAGGTGGCAATGCCCTGTAAGAAAACCTATGAGGACACGTAATCTGTTTCTGCTTGGCTCCAGCATGGCCTTGGTTATTGAAAATACCAAGGAATATTTTGAAATGTCTCATGCAAGGAAGATTCTCTCAGAGAGATGCTCTGTTCAATTCAGCTGTAACTGTATCAACCTAAGCGCGAGAACTTCAAAATTCTCCCATATATTTTATTTTTTGAAAGTAGGTATGTGGACACATGAGCCATAGTCCACCACTCCTACCTCGATAGGTGTTGGCAACCAATCCAATGTAATTTAACTGCTACCTGTTGTGATTTAAATCTCTAACTGTTATGATTAAGCCGCTATCTGTTTTGAATGAACTGAGACTAACAGGACTCTGCTTAAGTGCTACAGATTTAGCAAATGAAAAGCGGTTCAATCATAACAGGTAGCAGTTCAATCATTACATGTAGCGGTTCAATCATCACAGGTAGCAGTTCGATTATCTCAGGTGGCGGTTCAATAATAGTAGTTAGTGGTTTAAATCACAATAGGTAGCAGTTAAATCACAACAATGAATTCAAATCACGCGCCATATTTGCGAGAGCCATTTGGATTGGTCGCCAACACCTACAGGGTGTAGGGTGTGGTCCAAATGTCCCCATATCTACAGTTGAAGTGCTTTAAAGCCAGGCTTGACTTGGTCTCTTCCTTTTCTCTGAAGGACGGTGGTTGTTGATGTTCCATTAAAACAAGTTTTTTTACGGTAGCTATGAAGCCTGTCTACAGTGGAACGCAACATGTTGTAGCAGTACTTAGCAACATTCATATTTTGAGACTAATTGTGATAATAATTTCACAGTTAGGGAGATTTGAAATCTTACTAACCATTTGCACCGAATTCCATGAAAAAAAGTTCATCAGATTTACCGGCAAAGAAGAGATCAGAAGAGTAGATAAATGATGTAGCTTCTGAAACAATTTCACGGCTAGTATTTCCACATATAGCATCTATGAGCTTATCTGGGTTGGGCTTGTTTTGAACCTATTTTAGATTTGGTTTTGACATCTGTTTCTCATCAGAACTATGTGTTTCCAATACCAAGTCCAAGACCAGTTAAGCTGTTTCTAATTGCAGAAGAATTTATTTAAAATATTACGGAGGCTATCTTCAATATCACTTAAGCTAGTTTCTGTATCAGTACAATAAACTTGTCTTACGTGTACAGTCTAATACAGTTAGTTGCATGTGCTGAGTAATCGAATTGCCAAGCATAGAGAGTTACGAGTTTCAGTTTTCTGAGAGAGACATACTCGAAGTAGATGCCTCATTTGGGGTTATTAGAAACAAAGAAATTGGCGCTTTAGTAACATAAAACCAACCTCTCACTATAATACTAAAAAAAAAACAATGATTTTAGGCAAGTACATGCATTTTTATAATTTGACACTTAATGTAATAGTGACATTGACACTAATGACAGTTCTGAATGAATCCAGAATTAAAAAGCATTAAATTCTAGCGGTCTAGCAAATAGTTTAATATTGATAATATGACATTTTGTGCTTTGTGGTGATTTGTATGTAACCTGACATTGTGTGGGAGTTCATATGGTTGCGTGAAGGCTTTCGTCAAAGCTCAGGTCGCTGCCAGTCACCTGTCCCACTGGAGGAGACTGACTGGAATGACATTGCAAAATCCTCGGAATTCATCCATACCAGCACAGCCTCCGTAAAGCCGTTTCTATGAACAGGCACAAGCTAAGAATGCTTACAGGCATCCTGAATAAACAGTTGCACAGTATGGGCTTAGCAAATTTTCCTCAATGTAGAAGCCGCATAGGAAACTCTCACGCATTTCCTTTTCGACTGCCCAGCATGGGACGCGGAAAGGCGGAGCTACTGTGGGGTGGAGAGGTTCGACGAACTCAGACTAGAGAAACTAACTTTCGAACAGCTTACACACTCTTTCCTACAAGTGCAACTGGGTCGGAAGATGTAAACGACATGGGGGCGCAATAGGTCTTTCGGGCTTTCGAGGTTACGTGCCCATGTGGAACCTTACCATAGGGTCAGTCCTAGATTATAAAATCTTTTGGCAACCTGGCAACTGGTGGGCCAGTTGCTAAGCTAGCTTATCTCGTTTTGAGGACAACTCCAAAAGAATGGTTCCAAAAATTCCTTTTCCGGTGTTGGGAAGAGCTCAATTCGCTGAGCTTCAATTTATCTATTTCCTATTTCATGAAAAATTAAGAAACTATGGCAGTGTGTGGTCAGCACAATTCTTGAAAATCCTTAGACGACGTCAGATAGGGTCGTTTTAGAAACATCTCGTCTGGTTTTGAAAGAAAATTACTTGGGTATTAAAGCAGGTTACCAGATTTCTAAACTAGCCACCATTGGTTGGTTTTGCAAGCATCTAACGGATCGTGAAACCAATCTATACCTTCGCTTTGAATCTGGCTCCTCTAGTTTTGAAGCGAGCCTATTAGGTTTGAAATTTCCTGAAATCCGGTAGGCCTGTTTCAAAATCGGATGTAGAGACCAACCGTCCTGGACACTTTTGAGCAACACCAAGAAAGAGTGAAATATATAAACAGTTTCGAAAGCAAGTCTGATAACTTCAGCGTTTCCTGTTTTGCTTAAATATTTTCAAAATTAGATATTGAAGCTATCCTACCTTTGAGCACAACGATCTTTGTTTTAAAAGCAGCCTACACCTTCAATTAGTACATCTTGTGATTAATGAGGAATCATTTTGTGTTCAATTCAATGCTAGAAGATCTTCTGGCGAAGCCGGTTTTGTATTTTATTCTAGATCTTTAAAAATCTAAGCCAACAGATGTGAGCTGGTAGGGAGCTAGCGTTGCTAGCAGAGAAAAGGCAATTCATAGCAGCAGCAGCTACAACCAAAACTCTTCCTAACTTGTGGAGCAACAGATTTTCCTTCGCAGTCTTTCGTCATACAAGATACAGGAAAATTGATCTCCTAAGGCTTCCTTTCTTAAAATTTTCACAAATTCTTTAGCAAATCTTAATTTAATGTCTAGTGTTGATGGAATCACCTAGTTCCCTAGTAATAAAGAACAGAGATTTGCCAAAGATGATTTGAATATTAAGCATTGCTCCCAACTTTTTTAACTCAAAGTGACAGTTCGGTGATATTTCTTTTGACTCTCGCTAGATGGCGCTAGCAACTAAACTAACTAATAAATGATAAGCATATTTTTTTAGATTTTTATGTTAATCTCATTGAAAATTCTTCTTTTAATCACGATTATATATCTTAAAAATATGTGATATTACAAAGGACTGCACTTGTTAACGTTGCAGCTGTGAAAGAACCAATAAAAAATTCCAAATTTCAGCATTACACTCTCCGAGGACGGAAGAGCAGATTTCACCGAATATCACTCCCCCACAAGAGGTAATAAAACTTTCATCGCGGTAAAATCTACAGTTTCAACAGCACACACGTTGCAAGAAATTACGAAGCGCCCACCTTATGGAGCTCCAAGTATATAAATATGTTCCGAACGGTAGATACTCTTAGAAAATTAGTCCCCTTATATCTGTTGAAACAGCCTAGAGAATGCAGAAATTTAATTATACTTCCTTTGTTGAATGAGAATTATGCCGGTTGCTCCGGTTCCCTCTCCGCGAAGAAGAACATTAAGTTTACGGTAATAGTCTGTGTGTTGTCGCTAAGAGACACATCCTAGTAATTGTCGAAGACGCATACTCCTCTCTCTCAAGTTGGTTGCCTTTCAACGTTGCCACCATCGCCGCTATCAGCAGACGGTTCCGCCGTTGGCAGTCCAAATATGCGCCAGCAGTTGATAATGGTTCTATAATAATCATTGAGAGAGATTAGATGTATCTGTTGATTAAAACCGTAGGAGCCGGTTTTCCTAATTTTCGGGACCGAGGGATTTTCAAACTTCTGTAGTGTAGAGAGAGCAGTGCGAAATGTATGCAAATTTTAATTGATATTGCAAAAACGTTCGCAAGAAATTACTGATTTGTAATGGGGGAGAACAGGATGTGTTGTACGTATGGCCTGTTGAAACGAATTCGGAAGAATCTGCTATGCGCAGCCCAACGGCAATTAATTTAATTGTTATTGTTTTAATGTTTTGCTATATCCGTGAAATTGTTTTGATTCAGTTCTCGTCTGCAGTGCTGTAAATGTATGTTTGCGAAGTGTTTATAGGGATTATATTTTACGCAAATGGAATTCAAAACAAACATTTGCGTTGATAGTTTATAAAATGTGGATAAATTATAATACTGTAATATGTATAAACACAGATTATATGTAGGTAGCTCTGATTTAGTGTCCATCTAATCTAAAAAAAATAATTTTGACGAACTAACTCTAACAACAAGAACAACCAAATATTTTATTACGCTAGGCAATTAAAAAAAGAAAACAAGATCACATATGCGTAGATATACATTAAACATTAGGAATCAGATGAAAAAGTAAAAACACGAGAAGATGATTTGAACAAATTCCAATAAAACAAAATCGTAAACAACAAGAACCAAAACAACAGAAAGTGCAGATAAAATTCAACATAGACATACATGCAAAAATGCAAGAAGCATCAAAAACAAATTCCATGAAATAGAGATGATTCCAAGCACTCATAAACAACCAGAAATAATAGCCATAACAGAAACATGGCTGTATCCACCTGAAGAACATCTTTACAAGCGAAACAATTACAAAATAGTATACAATAGTATATATAAAAGCAAAGGTGGAGGAATAACTCTTTGTATAAGGAAAGACATACAATTTAACATTTTAACAAACAAAATACTAAGTAAAGTGGAAATTTTCCTTCAAAATTGTCCTCAAGAATAATTCGATAAACAGAAAAAAAGTACATACCTACTTATAGGAGCTTTTAATATAAATATTGCCGAAAGAAACAAAACAACGAGAGAAAAGGGTGTATGCTATAATTTTGTGCTCATTTTGTGCGGTTTTGCGCCGCAAAAAGAAAATTCTGTGCTTTCATATTAATCGAGATATAGGACTTGCTTTTTGGCAGGGCCAGGAACATGTCAGCCCCGCTATCCTCGCATTTAGAATTTTCGTGCACGTTATCTTTTTGTGCTTGTTTTGTCCCGTTTTGTGCTGCAAAAAGAAAATGTTGTGCCTTCATATTAACCGCGATATGGGACTTTCTTTTTGGTGGGGTTAGGGATATGCCAGCCCCGCCACCCCCGCATTATGAAAATTTGAGTATGCTATAATTTTGTGCCGTTCTGTGCCGCAAAAAGATGATTTTGTGCTTTCATATTAACCGAGGACTTTGTGTTTGGCAGAGCCAGGGCCATGTCAGCCCCGTCAACCCCGCATTTCGAGATTTTGAGTATACTAGAAATTTTGTGCGCGCTATCTTTTTGTGCTTGTTTTGTCCTGTTTTGTGCTGCAAAAAGAAAATGTTGTGCCTTCATATTAACCGAGATATACGACTTTCTTTTTGGTGGGGTCAGGGATATGCCAGCCCCGCCACCCCCGCATTCTGAAAATTTGAGTATGCTATAATTTTGTGCCGTTTTGTGCCGCAAAAAGAAAATGTTATGCTTTTATATTAATCGAGATATAGGCCTTGCTTTTTGGCAGGACCAGGGACATATTAGCCCCGCCAGCCCCGCATTTCGAGATGTTGAGTAAGCTATAATATTGTGCCGTTTTGTGCAGCAAAAAGAAAATTTTGCGCTTTCATATTAACCGAGTTACAGCGTATAACACATGTATAATGAAATGATGAAGAAGCAACATTGATGGTGTCGGGTTCTTCAATATCCGAAACACCGAACTCAGGGTCGCTATTTTCTTTTTCGCGATCTGATTCATCTTCCTCTGATTAATCGTCATACTAGCAATTGCCCGGTTCGTCTAACACTTCTTCCATCATCTTCCTGAGACGTTTCTGTTCTCTTTCATAGGAATAAACCATAAGTAATAATGGTACTCTTCGCTCATAAAATTCTAACCTATATTTAATCTATATAAAAATATACCTTGGATTTAATTATTTGAGAATACCTAAATCGAAAAATTCGTTAGTGGTCACTGCGCTCTCACATACCGCAAAGCTTTCTGATTATTTACAACGAAATAGAACGACTGCTATTGGACTATACGAAATGTTGGAAAAGTCTTGTTCTGTATTCCTATATTGTAATTTTAGAAAAAACTTCACACAAATATTCCGAATAATCAAGTTGCGGCAAAGCTAAAATATCACTCAAATTTAAATATGAAATTCAAAATATCACCGATATCTATAAACAAATCCAGTCCCATTTTGTATTGCGGTTACACCGGTAAATACATACATACATGCACGCAATGTTTTGCGTCGATTAATCAAAATTTAATTATCCACATATCTGCTTAATCCTGTAACACGTAAAACACGGACCTGGTTTAGGGGTAATACAGATGTTAAAATGAATTTATTATTTACTACTGTGATATGTTCAATTTCCATGTGTGTAGTACACGAAATTATGCATCAACCAAATTAACTATTTGCAATTTTATTTCACGTACCTAATGAATTGGTACCGCCGCTGGGGTTTATATATTAATATTAGGCGATTTAATTAGAAGATGAGGCAGTAATATAGAAACTATGTTGAGATATATGTATGTATTAGAGATAACAGTTATTTTCATGTATTAATACAATAATCACGCATTAAAGTTGGTATTTCAGTGAAGTTTGTATAATTCTGTAACGGTTTTTGAGTATTGCACACAATACTGTAATTTGTACTAATTCCTTTGTTAAAATTTCAAACAAGGCTTGGAGCCGATAGCATTAATTTTGATTGCATTTCAATAAAAGGTATATATTTTCAAAGCTGTGTATCCCTTTATCTCTTCAAAATTTAACACAGTAATGCCTATTTTTTTAACAAGCTTGCAACGATGTCATAATTAAATAATAAATTTCAAATAATTTTAGAAATAATTCGTTCTCTGTACAGCTGCAATAAATTCAAACTTGCTCAAATTTATAAAATTCAATTGTTGATACTGCTGTCATGTTTTAATCGGGAAAAGCTGCTTTAATAATTGAAAACTGAAACTCATAAAAATTAAAGCTAACTAATAAATTCATTTTACAAAAACTGATTGAATTGAATGGTAAACTAAAATAGTTAGACTCAGTTGTTTTAAATTCAATTCATGTGTAATAAAAAGCAGTTATTTTAATATTGAAGGCATGCACTCATGTTTTCATGAGTTCCAACTAATCTGATTAATTACTTCAGTCAAATGCCTCAATAATTAAGTACATACGTACTTGCATATACCATACAAAAAGTAAGTTCTAGGCCTGAAGTCTTAGGAAGAATAAAGAAGAATAAAGGCACTGATACCAAATTACCTCTAACACACTTTGCACATTCAGGAAACCACCCTCTCCTAAAACGTATTCTGAAGTAACTTCAGCAGTTGCGAATCTGTTGATGGCTAAGGCTGAACACTCAATTGGTTCTGAAATTCTGTAGGAATTTTAAGTTCTCTCTAGACTTCAATTCTCTTCTTTTTTTTCTCCTTCTTGGCATCATGATTACGTTCGGATCCACACAACCATTTGCAGTGAAACGAGGTTCAGCAATTGAGTCAATTGTCTAATGCTTCTCACTTTACTGATTGTTCTTATGAATTGTCTTCGTTTAAATGACATTTTCCAAAACCAAGATTTTCCTTGAATACCACCAGACCACCACCTTTTGTACAATTGACCCGTTCCAGACGTTTCGTATTCCTCTACCCAACACCCTTTTATGCTGTGAACACTGTTATTCCTCAAGATTTAATGTAAAAATGTTCTTTTAAGCAAAGATTTTGTCTACACTGAGCCAAACTATCTGCAGTTTCATTGCCGCCATGAATTCCTCAGACCTGGTACCCAGACAAACATTACATCTCCTTGTTGGTTTATTTCTGAAATCATTCTCCTGGTTCCTATTGCCATTGAATGTATTTGTGCCCTATAATCCTTCACATGCAGACCTTTGATCGCTGCCTATGAATCTACTAAGATAGCAAGGGCCAATGTATGGTTCCCCAAAAGTTCTAATCCATTTCTAGGCTTTGACCAAAGGAGGTACATTGCCGTGATTCCAATTCGCATAGAATCTGAGGAGGAAGCTCCATTCCTCCAATATTCTTCTGATGGAATCCGCTGTAATGTCGGTGTATTCGCTAGACTTAAAAATTACTTCAAAAAGCATATCTTTCTTTGAATAGTAGTGACCAAAACTTAAAAAGGGGTTCTGTATGGTTAGCGAGTGATTAATGGCTGTCTAGGCAGTTGTGAGTTGATTTTCTTCTCTTCAAGGAGTCTTTCTGATTTTCCTGGTTTTGATTTTGGACATATTACAACTCCTTGCACATTTACGAAGACCATTCTCTCCTGAAACTCGTTCTGTTGATCTATGTGATAAATTGGTAAGAATCTATCATTAGATCTGGAAAATAGGAAGACAATACTCAAATATTACTCGTTCTCTTATCTTGCAAAATCCTGAAAAGTACTGGAGATCTCAACACAATTCAGAACACAACTAGAAAATATTACTGCTGCTCCAGAAACACACAAGAAGAAGATACCAAAATATTGTAGGCTAAACCCAATTATATTCAAATTACTTGAGCTCTTGGACAATTCTGTGGTATTCTTTGTAGTATTGCTAATTTAAAGCTTCTTTTTTTACTTTTGGAGGCTGTATTTCATAATTCTGAATCAGATTCTTGAGACAATAAATTCCTTTTATACAAAGAAGAAGTGAAGCTTGTGGCAAGTCTATGACTTGACACATTTGGCTAGATGTTATAGTCTTTTAAAACAAGTTGAAAATCAATAGTGTTGGAGTCAAAATAAAAAAAAAATGGGATAGATTGGTCTTAAGAAAAGCTCTTGGGCTTTGGAGTTTGTCATCAATCTTTCCAGAAACGGATTGATAAGTATACAGGCAACCTGAATATGAACAGACCACAGTTAGAATCATTGCATACATTAGAGATGATGCAAGAACACCTAAGCATCAATCCATTGGCCAAATATACAATATATACACAATACAACTCTCTGCACATTTACGAAGACCTTTCTCTCCTGAAACTTGTTCTGAATAATCTCAGCAGTTGAAAATCTGTTCATACCCAAATCTGATCCTCAAAATGATGCTGCAAGAATTTATAATCTTTTCAGTGCTTAAAAATTACGTCAACAATTTCGTCTTTCTGTGAATAGTAGTGACCAAATCTTAGGAAGACGTTTGGTAAGGTTATCAAGTGATTGATTGCTGCCGAGATCGTTGCTAGTCGTCATTGTTTCATTCTAGAAGCCTTCTTGGTTTTCATGGATTTGAATTTAGACATAAGATCGTCCTCATCGCCCAATCCTTATGATTTGCTCCCAAAATAAGAGTGAAGTTGAACCAAATCTCAGCCAAAACCAGCCATTAATGGCTTCATCACTAGGAATTTTCTATAGCACTGCCGAAAGAAAGATGGCCTTTATGATGTTCAACCCTCCTTAAAGCTTTCTAGACAATGAGGGCGTTGTAAAACGTTGAGCTCACAGTTTTTATACGATAACATTTTTTGGTATCGTTAGACGTTCCATCTTCTCCAACACATTCCAAAAAAATAATAATTCCAATTCAATCCCATTTAAGCCCAATAAAAATTGTCAAGCTTCCTCCCCTCCTATTATCACCACCACTGAGATAGCTACACAAAACTGGTCTTACATCTTTGCACTTTAACTTAGTTCTAAGTGCACGACTAAAAATAGACCAGCGCCATCTATCCATCCTTAATCAGAATCTGATTGTCAACGTCGGAATTACACGCTTCACAATTTTTGTTTCAAACACACAAGCGAGAGCGTACGTACGACCGCAAGCAGAAAACGGGGAAGAGAAGAAGATAGAGTTTAGGGAGACGAACACAGCGAGCTGATTTCATTAGCCTTTCGCAAATTGAAAACCAATTTCTTATAATCTCTCTGAGAAACTTCCCTCTTTGGTACTGATGAGAATTAAATTCTGCGGCGATTGGGGTAGTCGGGACATCTCCGCTGGTACACGGAAGGAACCCTGGAACGAAGAAAAAAAAGTAAATTACCTGGAAATTTCTCGTGTTCTACTTTCCAGTCTACGTCAGGGTGAAATCGTTACTGGAACCTGTTAGTCTAATACGACGGGGAAGCGGCTGTAAGGGAGAATTATTTCTCTGAATTACTTTATACAAAACATGGAGTTTCTAAGTAATGGATAGTCCAGCAATTGCGCTAGACTAACATGTGTATTATAATTGGTACTACGTTGAAATTAGTTTGATTAAATTGAATTATAGTTCGGTTGTATCAATAGTGAATTGTTGACATAATGTTCTGTGGTTTCTAGAGAATAAATTAATTAATATGGTGAGTGTAACTGTACGGAGGACGGCTGTCATTCAAGTTAATGTAACAACCACCTTTCAAATATTATCTCATAAGTGAATTATACTTGTGGTGTAATAATTTTACCGTACCTATAGCAAATATTTATTAAAGGAAGATGTGAAAGTAATGGATTAAAGGATGATATTTGTATATTGTGTATTAATCTGATATGCGGGTTCCCTAGCGACCATCCGTCAGGGGAGGGTTCCAGTGGAAAGAATATTCTTGTAGCGTCATCTTTTGTTTGGTTTTAGTAGCATTTTGTAATTGATATATACAGATCCATGTAATAAATTGGTAGGCTTCTATCATTAGATCTGGAAAATAGGAAGACAATACTCAAATATTACTATTTTTCTTATCTTAATTCTCTTCTTCTTCTTCTACTTCTTGGCACTGTGATTACATTCGAATCCACTCAACCATTTGCAGCGAAAGGGGGTTGAGCAATTAAGCCAATGCTTCTCAGTTTACTGATTGTTCTTATGAATAGTCTTCGTTTAAATGACATTTTCCAAAACCAAGATTTTGCTCGAATACCACCAGACCTCGACCGTTTGCACGATTGTAAACGTATAAAAACAACTATCCATCTGTATAAATTTGTTGGTAATTTCATGCTTCAATGTTGAAGTTACTAAAAATAATTGCGCCATATTTGAATATTGTTTACTGGGAATTAATTACTTCAGTCAATTGCCTCAATAATTAAGTACATACATACTTGCATATACCATACAAAAAGTAAGTTCTAGGCTTAAGGTCTTAGGAAGAACAAAGACCTCAGGCACTTCCAACCAATAAAAGCACCGATACCAAATTACTTCTAACACTGCAGATTCAGGCAGACCACCCTTTCCTAAAACGTATTCTGAAGTAACTTCAACAGTTACGAATCTGTTGATGGCTAAGGTTGAACACTCAATTGGTTCTGAAATTCTGTAGGAATTTTAAGTCCTCTCTAGACTTCAATTCTCTTCTTCTCTTTCTACTTCCTAGCATCATGATTATGTTCGGATCCACGCAACCATTTGCAGGGAAATGAGGTTAATTGCTTAACCTCTAGCCAATTGCCCAGTGCTTCTCAGTTTACTGATTGTTCTTATGAATTGTCTCCGTTTAAAGACATTTTCCAAAACTAAGATTTTGCTTGAATACCACCAGACCACGACCTTTTGTACGATTGACTCGTTCCAGACGATTCGTATTCCTCCACCCAACACCCTTTTATGCTGTAAACACTGCCATTTCTCAAACTTTGACGTGAAAATGTTCTTATAAGCAAAGATTTTGCCTACTCAGATCTTAGCCAAACTATCTGCAGTTTTATTGCCGCCATGATTCCGCAGTGACCTGGTACCCAGACCAATATTACATCTCCTATTTGGTTTATTTTTGAAATCATTCTCTTGGTTCCTATTGCCATTGAATGTATTTTTGCTCTATAATCCTTCAGATGCAAATCCTTGATTGCTGCCTGTCAATCTACTAAGATAGCAAGGGCCAATGTAAGGTTCCACAAAAGTTCTAATCCATCTCTAGGCTTTGACAAAAGGATGTACATTGTCTTAATTCTAATTCGCATACAATCTGAGGAGGAAGCTCCATTCCTCCAATATTCTTCTGACAGAATCCGCTGAAATGTCTTAAGAAGGCGTTTTGTATGGTTATCAAGTGATTAATGGCTGTTTGGGCAGTTGGCAGTGGATTTTCTTCTCTCGATGAGTTTTTCTGATTTTCCTGTATTTGATTTCGGACATATTACAACTCCCTGCACATTTACGAAGACCATTCTCTCCTGAAACCCTTTCTGTTGATCTATGTAATAAATTAGTAGGCATCTGTCATTAGATCGGGAAAATAGGAAGACAATACTAAAATATTGCTATTTTTCTTATCTTGCAAAATTCTCAGAAGTACTACAGGTCTCAACACAATTATTCAGGACACAAGTAGAAGATATTACTGCAGAAATACACACAAAAGACACCAAAATATTGTAGACTGGACCTAATTATATTCAAATTACTTGGACTCTTGGACAACTCTGTGCCATTCTTTGTAGTACTGCTAATCTAAAGCCTCCTTTTTTATCTTTGGGGGTTGTATTTGATAATTCTGATTCAGATTCTTGATACTGTAAATTTCTTTTTAACAAGAAGAAGTGAAGCCTGAGACAAATCCATGACTAAACACATTTGGCTAGATGCTTCAGTCTTTTAGAACTAGTTGAATAAATGATGATTGGGCCTTAGTTCGACATTTTCTGAAGCTAATTTCGCTGGAGTTTGCCATCAATCTTTCCAGAAACAGATTGAATAGTTTACATGTAACCTGAATATGAATAGACCATAGCTTGATTCATTGCATGTATTAGTGATGATTGCTAGAACACCTAAGCATCAATCCATTGGCCAAATATTTCACCAAAGTCATTAAAAGAAGGAAGCTATCTCTAATGATACCTACATTGGAAGAAACGCAGGTAGAATTCTCCAGCGAAGTAGAAGATTTGGGTACCTTTTTAGAACAAAAACGTACATGGATACTCAAGATGATCCTTTGAACCTATTTAGCTATAATCAGGTCCATGGTTACATACCAATTACTAGTATGGTGCTCAAAAAATTAAAGAAAAGCAAAGACAAACCTGCTACAAAAGATATGCGATTTTCTTAGGTAGGAAATGCACTCACAATTCCAACCTCTCCAACTACAGCAATGGAGACAGCTAGATCTGATTCAATTGGATCTGCGGATGAACATAGATGATGATGGTGCCATTAGGCTCGACCAAAATACAGTCTTCAAATCAGGAAATCCAAAGTGGAAATCTAGCAATCTTCTAGATGTCAACAATCCTTCTAACGGAAGTACTCCACTAGCACGACATTCCGAAACTAAGACAATCAAAAATGTCATTGCCCACTATGGCTGAATCGGTGCTGGACCTCTACAAAACAAATTTTAGCACCATCACTATTATTATTATTATTCACTGGCCATGGCCCTCTGAGGTATCAGATCAAGAAGATGTGCATTTATGGTAACATTCTGGAAATGCTGGTTGTAAGCTATACATGAGAAATTGGATTGAAATATAATGGCTGGTAATGATGGTAATGCCTAAGTGCGCCCTGCCAGATTGCTCATGTACCTATTCTATATTATGATACATATGAACTGCATATGTTGACATATCTTGACATCTGCCAACACAACTTGGCCAACGTAACTTGCTGCTGTTTATGTATATGATCTCATAGAAGATTACTTAGAGTTAACAGAATCAGCGACCATACTATAAACTAGGTCACATAATTAATTTAGTGTAATATTTGAATGTTTTGGGAGGGCTTTGCGCTAGAATATGATTTTAGAAGTGAGAAACGTATTCGAGAACTATTTAAATAATTCTTTCAGCACCTATAGGTGTGAAAATTTTGCTGGTGATTAGCAGAGGGCAACAATAAAGATTCTAACCATGTTGATTCGATGCTACCTTGTGAGGTCTTCCTTAGAACGGTAATTTTGGACTAGTCCCAGATAGTCACATATAGTTATAGGTCTGATGATGGTATAGGTTAGATGAATCAATTGGAGAAGCCATCTCCTTGCTGTGCTGTCTTAGCTAATTTATTGCGCAAGCGCAATCCCATACTAGACTTGATGTGATTTTGGAGCGTCAAGCGCTTTTGACACTGCTTAATTGTCAGTAACAATTCTTAAGGGCCTATGTTGGTCCTGTCCTTATTGAACTGATACATACAGACTATAAATTACACTTAAAGTCACTGTATCGTTCGGAATGATTTCGAAAAAGAGTAACTATTTCGTCAACAGAATGCAACTGACTTTCTATGCTGTTCTAACGCTAGTGCGTACCTACGTCCCCCTGCTACTCTTTTTTCGAATCATTTCGATATACGATACAGTGAGTTTAAGCGTGGTTTATGATTTGTATATCCTGCAAGAAATATATTTCAGCACAAGATTAGTCGTTCCTCGTCGGTTTAGAAAAAAAAGTTGTATAGAGTGTTTGCTGTGTTGCTCGAGATGATCTGATCTGAACCCCTACTAGAGCGTGCGAGGAAGTACTGTTAAGACAATTAGGAGGTGTCGTTTTAGAAGATATTTTACATTTTATCACTGAGAAACACGATTTATTATGTAAAACACATCACATTGCCAAAAAATCATCAGCGATTACATCGAACCCAATTATCCCCCCCGTATAAATTTTCTTCCTCCTTTAAACATAATAGAGTAGTCAGACCTTCACATAATATCATTTTGATTCCACCTTAATCGAACAATGCTCCTTTTATTACTCGATACAGGTATATAAGCTTCCAATGACAGCATAGAAGACAAGTTTGGCGACACACTTACCGATAAAGCGGATGCAACTGAAGCGGTGGCGTGCGCAGTACGGCGTCAGGGACATTAATCCTTCAGCTTAAACACACAACAAGTTGTTAACGAGTTCGTGAATCGTAAAGTTTAGAACGCGACCGCATAGTACTTCGGCTACAGGGAATTATATATTAAGTTTCTCTTCGCACAACGTTTCCACCCGCCCACCTCGGCCACCCTCCTGTCGTCTGTAGCTAAGTTATTTTGTCTGAAATTTAAGCTTCTCCTTCGTCCTTCAAATTACGGTCCATTAGGGGGAATGTTCCCTTGAAATTGATAATCTACGTAGTTAGATTGTGGCGAAATTTTGTCTCTCTAAGGCAGAGAAACTAGATAACAAAAAATTTTACTGTAACATCCAATCGTCATAAAGAGGCTGACCAGAAAATGTCGTAGCTGCGAAAGCAATAACAAAATCGTAGCTGCGCTAATATCTTATCGGGCATCGTGTTTTTTACGGTTTTTTTTCTCCTTTTTTCCGCTAAAGTGTGCGTCTTCGGTTATGGCGTGTGGATGCACGAATTTCCACCCAATTTTCCGAATCGCCGTCCACAAGTGCTTATCGCATATGGCGTCCGCCGCAAAGTACAGCAATTTCGGCCTTCGGTATTCCTACCGCCGATATCTCCTTACATTATTAATATATTTCGTTTCCTTTTGCTTGCAGTACCGCCGCAGAAGCCGACGATAATCGACGAGAAAGGCAAGGAAGTGCCGTCCGTAGCTGGACCTTACGACGAAGGTGGAGATATGAAGCTAACGTGTATCGTAACAGGGGGTAAGTTTATTACATTTCTCTCTGATGTATGATATCTTATTACGTGCTGGATGATATTTTCTGATAAAACGGAGAAAATCTCTATTTTAAGTTGAGGAGACGCGGACACGATACACATATGCATAACCTTATTCGTGTTAACAAGATCTTATGCGGGAAATACATTTTACAAGAGCAGAGAAACATCCCCACGGGATACTAGCGTAGCACGACCGAGCTACCTATGTACAGTTGTAGCTAAATGTACGTGAGCCTGGTCAGTGAATGCGGTCACGTTGTGCGGCAGAAGTTAAATTTGTTTAGAGCGCTCACTGTGCGAATCGTACGTGAGACAATCTTTCTACTCTGTTTGGAATATTATCTAGCGGTACCTACGTCGTCGGCCTTCCAGTAAAAACCCGGAAACAATTACTCACTGACGGCTGAATAGGTGCTTGTTAGGTTTGGAAGAAGCACAAAACTAAACGCTAAATTCACATCGAGTCTAGTTGGTGATTCAAATTTTTTGGAAAACAGAGATTTTGGTAACCCTCAATAGAGATTCTGCTGTAGATAATGGAATAGGCCCTATTACGGTTCATCGACTACGTAACAACTCCTTGCTTTGATTTGACTTGATTTGATTGAACACTGGGTGTGGATTAGATCTTTGCACCACCACGTCCTATGGCCTAGTGAGTTTCTTTGCTTAAACAGGTTAGTGTCTGTTACTAGGTTTAATAGCCTGTATGGTAAATCTACTTCCGGCAGACCTGGTACTTGATTAGTTCGCTCCAAAAATTGCAGCATCATTGCAGAATCTGCATATAGGTTCATCTTTAAACATACCAATTCTATGCAGACTCGTCACTGTTCTAAGCCATATTCGGTAAAGAGCTAGCACTTATGCTGCTAATTGCTGGGATGGCTGCCTCATCACCCATTTACTGTGTAACTTCCTTTCAACATTGTTCAGCATAGTTAGTGTACCACACATTCCAGTCCTAATTATTGCCAAACTCGGTTCTGGTTCAGTGATTTTTTTGCAGTGCCTCTCCTTGCCTATCTCATTGCCTGGTATGCCTATACCGGGTTCTTTTTTTATTGTTACACATACCCCCGATGTGTAACATTAAGAAGATAATTGTCAATGCATTGGCAGAAGAAGCCAACCAGCCATACACTCATTTGTTGACGTATGAGAACCGCGCGTGTCTTAGTTTAACGGATTTACCAACTATACTTTTTTTGACATATATGCAATTCGTGTATTAGAAAACAATTAAACTTAAGCGCTAAAAGATATTACAATCTGATTTTAACATTATGGTTATTTATTGTGCACTGATAACCGCTTCTTTTTCGCGTACTACTAAACGGGCACTACTAGACATGAGGTGGTTGTTTTTTATGTACAACTGGTTGCCTACCATGCTGCTAATGGATTGACAATTATCTTTTTATGATTACACATAGGGGAGGTGCATATGTGCAATAATAAAAAAAGAACCCGGTATGTCACGGCACCCATACCAAAATAACTTATTTGTTCTGTTTTGCCAAAGTTCTTAGGTTTTTCAGGCACTCCCAAGCTAGTTTTGAGGTTATCTGATAAGATGCTTGTGTTGTCTTGTGGTGCCTGCCGTTCTCTTTGACCCGTCTGCGTATTAGATCTGGCTTCGAATTGCTGGCTTCTGCTTTGCTCTCCACTTATCCCAATCTGGAGCAATCTTCAAGAGTTTGTCGAATGAGACCATTGAGGTTATTGAGTTACATCCCACATCAAAGATAGGGTTTGTAGCAATTCCCTCTAACTAGTATAGAAACAGAAGGAAGAGTCAAGATTTGTGCGTTGCCTTACTGTTGGCAATACAACAGATAGTTTTCTTCTGTGCCAAACAGTTATTACTGACCAATGAGGCTCCTTTCCAGCAGGTTAACAATAAACTCTTAAAATTCTGAACAAAATCTAAGGAAATGTGACCACACATAAACCACGCCAAAGTCATCTCTACAGAGGTTAGGAAGATGCTATGAATCACGCCTAAAATATCGAGGAAAAGCTGGTAATATTGGAACAGATAAGAGCGTGTACACCCATGAACAATAGTAACGGTGTTTACACTAATGGGTATTAGCAGCCGCCTGGACAATATTGACATTTTGCAAATATTGGTAAGAGAGTATTGTCATCTAAGTCTCCTTCTAAGTGATTCTCAGCCAAACCCAAAGAAGAACTCGGAGGATTTGGCCTATCCAACGATGTTATAAGAGAATAAGTGATACTCAAACTCTGAATGTCATTGCGGTAGTTTATAGGCTCTCCTTTAAAATTGATGCATTTAGTACATCTAAAGAAATAGACGTTTGTGAAAAATACTTTGAGCGATTAGTCAACACATTGAGGCAGGCGGCTTTTTAACTATTGGAAAGTTTGCCCAATATATTGCTTCACATTTAGGGAGAAGGTGTTTAATCTTTACACCTTACGAATACACCCAAAGTACTGTAGTACTCAAGCGCCAGAGAAAACTGTTTAAAGAGAGAAGTAATCTTGTGACTGACATTAGAGATGTATGGAAAGCGGATCAACCAGGATGGATATCTATTATTCGAAAAGTGAAAATGCAAAAATTGAAAGATTCTTCCAATGAAAAGACTGTTTAGACAATCTTGGCATCCAGTTCCTAATAGCCACTAAGGTATTGATTTTTTTACACAATTGATGATTATAATAATAGCTGATATATGGTCCAGAGTACGTTGGTTTAGTATACCAATCTAAAGTAATTGATTGGTGTCAGAACTTCTAATAATCTTTGTGTCCAAAGAAGGAACAGCATTATTGACCTCTAGTTTCACAGTGCACTGAGTGGAAGGATTGGATATGTTGAAAAACAGCAAAATGTCTTGGATTCATCTACATATTTGTAAATAAACGGGAATTGTAAAGACAGTGTTGAGATCACAGAGTTTAATAGAAGATCCATGACGATGCATGCTATAATGGTGCAACAGGGACTTCCCATTCGGGCACCAAACTTCTGTTTATAAAAGTTTGAATCAAAAGTGAAAGTGGACGAGTTGAACAAAAAAGACAGAAGCGTAAAAAAAATTATCACTTCTTGTATTAATATGGTTGGACAGGGAGTCCCATTCCAACTGAATAGTATCAAATACAAGGTCTAAAGGAATGTTCCTGAAACAAAATCAAAACAATCTGGAATGTTTTGGCAGTGGTTCCATGTTCAAAACAGTCTTGCAAAACCAACAAAGAAAACTATAGGCTGAAGAGCGCCTTCGATTTGTGGGTTTTTGGTAAGCCATAAAACTTTGGAGAGATCCCATTATAATAACCAATTGCTTGGAAGTGTCATTGGAAATCAACTCCTTAAAACGTTTCCAACGTCTATTAACATCTACTCTGCATACTCAAAGTAGTGGAGTCAAATTGCAAGAGTTGATAAACGATCATAATTAGATTTCCAATAACAGAGACACAATGTGGAGACCTGACAGGCATTACCGAAACCAAGCAATTTTGTAATTAAAACGTTGAAAGAAGAGGAATGCACCAACGCAAACGAATAGGACCAAGAGGGACTCTACGAAAATGGAATACATTAAGATAAAGAAAAATTAGCCTACCTATGTGACGAACCATATCAGAAACCCAAAGAAAGTAATTTTGACATATGCTGGGGTTTAGTTGGAGTTGCTATGCACCGTGTGGATTTGGTACTGCAGGTGGTTTTGGAAGCATTTATGGATCTATATAAGCACAAGTCAGGAATTTGGGACAACATTCACTTAAAATTATCACAGATGTGATGCAGAAATACTCACAAAGGTACCTACTAATTGGAGAAGATTGCATCCTGTGGAATGTACCCTACGGCTCCAGGAAATTCACCTCGTTTGCCTCCACACAAATAAGTTTTCTAAGGTTCTTGTCTCCTCTATTTTGGAGCTGCATAAAGAAAACATCATTAATTTTATGCAAGACTAATAACAAGACCTGCACAAGGAAGCAATTCCCTTCGTCTAAAAAACATCGGCACAGAAGAAGAATTCTCAACAATACCATCATTATATCTACCGGCAAAGAATTTGCAAATCAACGTAAGCCCTCATTACCAACCAAATCTTTTGTAGATAGAAACGTCGTCGTTAATGGCGGCCATCTCGAACACAAGTACTACAAGAAACACATCGACTAGAAGGAATTTCCTCCTATCAATATCTCCACCGAACTCGTTCGATCTAAATTGCAATTTGTGATACATTCTTAATGAATTCGCCGCGTCATCTCCCGTGCATAACGAAGAAACCGTTGAAGAGAGAGTCGTAACACGTCTGAGTTGATCCTGTTGGCTTTGTTAGCTTCGACTGCGTCCTTGTCCGTGTTGGAGACCGGAATTATACGCTCTCCGTGTTTTAACCCTATTAAGTTTTATGTTTCGGGTAGTTAACCCGAAGTAACAAGCATGAAGTTGTAAATTTCTGCGAACATATCTCCCGTGATGGTGGTAGACTGGCTCTTAGTTTTCGCCCGAGTTATTCTAATTTATTTAAAATGTCTCGCTAGATATACAGGCGTAACAAAGTCCGGTAAAAATGATCTATTTTTTTTTTGTTTTTTTGAATTTTAGCAAGTAGTTGGGTGCTGAAAAATGAATAGAAAAATAAACTCGACGAGGCCATGTTACACTAAAATTATACAGTCAGCAAAACTTTGTAGCATAGGGATTTGGTTCTCTCGACTAGATCTCAAAGAAAGATAGGTAGCGTTTGACCAACTCGTGGGCATAAACGTGGCCTTCAGCATTTCATCATCAGAGGAAGAATTTACGTAAACATGACATTTGGCAGTAAAGTCCTGTAAGCAAACTACAGAAGAATTGCATGTCTACGATGATAACGAATTTTGTAACACATCAGGTGTTGGGGAAGAGTAGACATCAGGTGAATAGGTAGCTAATGATACACCACCCACCCCAGCACAAGCGTGGTAAGCTTGCAGCTACTTTGGTTTTGGCCAAAGAATGGGAAAATTTCCAAAATCACAAAATACAAAGTAAGTAACTGGCGCTTTGAAAGATTTTAAAGAATTCAGTGCTCAACTTTTGGCAAAAAAAATATTGAATTTCTCATGGAACCAGTTACTCAATAAAATTCCCACTACCACTACCAATTCTCCAAACCCCCTGCAAATGTCATCTGGATGATGGGATTTTGAGGTCAATCTTCATACATACATATATCTGAATGATATGGGTTTGAGAATAGACTAGTTTATGGAGGAAGCAATAGACGTCAAAAATACAGAATTTGGACAGAAAATGTGATATTTGCTTTGATATTTCAGTTAGAATGACTAAAGAGAAGCACTTTACTGATGAAGGGCTATTGTACTTCACTAAACATCTGATTTTTCTGGTTTTCCAGAAACAGGCAGCAAAAATTCATTAAGACAAGTTTACAGCAACTTTTGTAATCCGAACAGACATTACGATAACAAAATCAGGATCCTTAGGACGAGGACCAGAATTGTTATAATCTCCCTCTGGGTTGATTTTAAAAACCATGGTCGCAAGCCCACAAGAGTGGGATGGATTACATATAAAGACATTGGAACAAAAACAAGAATCTTTTCAAATTATGACACTTTTCATTGCCAAAGATGACTGCGAGGCCTCATCTAGTTATGCAGAATAAGGACTACACTGCCATCAATCTTTACTCTCTTGAAAGAAAAGATGATAATGCCCAGATACAAACCCAAATAGTGAGCGTTAGGAATAGGCCTATCCTGTCACCTTCATAGTCTTGTTCAATTTCTGGAGAATGTGAACGTTGCACATCCCTTATTATTATTATTTATTATTATTATTAAGTGAAGATTGGTCCGAGAAACACTATCTAGATTAGTTAAGAGTTAAGAAATGAATACTCTGCATGATTTCGTCTTCAAGTGGAAGGCGAAGAGGAAAAAAATTCTTGCAAATGTTCTGGTTCAAAAGTTGGAGTAAACTATGTTGTTAAAAAGGAAATAAATTCCAACACTGCAGGCAATACCCAGATTCCTCAATTATTGCCTAGGAACTGGATTGGATCGACCACTGGGTGCGGATCCAGGTATTTACATCAGCTGCTAGTTCATCAACCAATGACAGTTCTAATGTTTTGCTGATTTTACATTGTTGGTCAAGAGCTATCGGGTAAGCAATGTCTACTTTGCTCAAATTTTTCTTAAACCTTTGAATTGATCAAAGATATCATAAGAACATGCTTGTAAAATGCTGCTTGCTGGTGAGACCATTCTATAGTAATGAAAACACTACAGCATTTAAACAACTTTCATAGTTTTACTAATAAGTGAGTGAACAAGTTTAGGTTTGCACCACTCACTCAATGTAAACACAGTGTTTTTTGGACTAGTTTACCCGAGCTTGATATTGGAAGACGTTTGACGAAAGTGGAAAGAATTATACAAGATTTGGGTGTTTAGTATATCATGTAGCTGTCAGCAATTTTGGCGAAGTTGGCAGAAACTTTTTGAAAACTTTGATAAACCTTCAGAAACCTTAAAAAATTTGAGTGAATACTGTAGAAGGGTTTAGAAAATTAGGACATTACTAAGAAGATTCGGTCACATTAGTCAAGAGTAGAGAGAGTTTGCAAAGATTTTAGCATATCAGAAAAACCGTATAACAACTGAAGACTATAAAAAACTGAGGAAGACTGGCACACTTTATAGATTCAGGAAAATTGCTTGAGAAGAAGTTTCAACAAATTTCAAGAAATTTGAAGAACAAACTATGAGTTTGTCAGAACATTGAAGACGAGTGAAGGACTTCGTCGAACCTTAAAGAGTTGTAGAGGATATTGAGCAGTTTTAGCAAGATCCAAAGAAATTTGGCTGCACTAACGCAACTAAAAGGACGTCTTTTTGAAACTAAGCAAAACTTCTTTTCAGGTTTTTCTGACGTGAGGACAAACGGTTAAGTCCAAAGGGCACAATCAAGCCAATTAGGTGTTATCTGTTTCTGATAGGTTGAAGGACCAACTTTCTTAGGAAAATACTTAGAAACTAAAGGAATTGTGTGAGTATTTTGGGCTTGATTTTAAGAACTTCCACGAAGAATATTGCATACCAATACAGTTTACATAAAACAATTACTTACACAAACTACAACCCATCTAATTCGGAGCCGTCATTCCAAATGCAACCAACATTCGAAAAATGAAACAAAACAAATTCGGAACACAATGAGAAATATAGTCCCGATGCTTTGCATAACTGAGCCGTTTCGAAGTGGGTACAGAGAACAAAACATTCCTCTCTTTCTCTCTATCTCTGCCCCAGTTTAAAAGAGATCGTCAACAGCTTCGAAATAAGTACGCATTGTTCAGCTTTTCACATTTCACATCCAACCGGTCTAGATAGGGATTAATTGTTAGAGGAGGAATTGCTGCGTTTGAAACCTTGCGTGATTACGACTTCACTCATTTCGTATTCGCGTCGAAAACGCTCAAGGTATATAACGTGGAAAGTGGGGGAAGACCCGTCGACGTTTCGGGTTGTACCGGGCGTGAAAACAAGGGTCTGTGTGTCTCCCTTTTAAAGTAAGACATTAAAATTTAAAAACCTAACCTAAAACCGGTCTGTTTTAACGAAATTCGACAATTAATACAATTTTGTTGGAATTCGAGATTATGACTTGAATGTTGTCGAATTATCCTAAGGAATATAAAGGAAAAGACGTATTTGTTCGTTTGCTACGAGTTGATGGACTGGGGGGAGCGCATTCTTCAAAGCAACGTTAGGAATTTCCGTTTTCTTGCGTCGTTCCAGAACGGTTTCAATTCCGCAAATTCTTCAGCAGATCAAGGTAACAATGTTTTGTCTGCTCCAAGCGTAGAACGGAAATTAACGGTGTAGTTTTTTTAACACGTCTAACCGAGTTTTAATTTAATTAGTTTGTGCGTTTTAATTTCGTAAAATGAGAGATGGAAAATTGCTACTAGAACAAAAAGTCATCACTCTAGACTCTGCATATCATTGTAATATGAAATTATTCAAGCTAGACTCTTCATAGAAGTTTAAATTGAGAAATTGGTGGAATTCATCTTATCTAAATTCCACTACTATATTGTTTACTTTTAAAATTTTGCATTACCTAAAGGATATACATAAGGTAGTGTAATCATACTTACTTAAAATGTGAGAAATGACGATTTCAGAAAATTTTGAAAAATTTAAAAGATCCTTACAGGACTTTTAGGCGTTTTAAGTAAACCTAAAGATGCTGAAATAGCACTGAGGAAGTTTGATCAAGTTTCACCAAGTTTGAGGAGTTTTGAACACGTTTAAATAGGCTTTATGTAGTTTGAAGGAATTTGACGTAAATTTAGTGGCCTTTCACAAATTAGATTAAACTAGCGAAGATGAGAGTCCTTTCTTCAAAATTATTTGATGTACCTGTTTAAAAAAAGTTTGTTATGGTTAAAGCAAATCACAGACTCAATGAAGAACAATTGAAACAAATGTTCTGGGAATGTTTGATAGCACTGCGCTTTGGGTAAATTTTAGGTGAGGATTTCGAGACTTCAAACACTTTTAAAGAGCTTAAGAAAGCTTAAGGAAAACTGGTGAGGATTAAATAAGTTCCATTAAGTTTGAAGAGTATTGGAGAAGCCTTTGGCGGGTTCGAAATAAAATATTTGTTTGGATTTGTTTGGATGGGATGGATAAAATTGACAAAACTTTTCTGAAAATTGTGGGGAGTTATAGAAAATCAGATGCTTCTTCGATTATAAAAATTTAGAAACGATTTGGACGTGTTAGGTAAGATTCCAAAAAACTAGCAATTCAGAAAACTTAGTAACGGCTAAAGCAAGTTGAAGACTCAATGAAATGTAAAGAAGATTCAAGCAAATTGGATCATGTTTGATAGCATTGAAATTCGAATAAGTTTGAAGGAGTTGGGCAAACTTTCACAACTTTGCTGGAACTTTGAAGACCACTGAAGGAGTTTGAGTAAGTCTCACTCAGTTGGAACAATATTGGAACAGTCTTGAACATCTTTTGATGGGATTTCATGTAGTTTAGGTGAGTTTGAGTCATTTTGGAGAAAGTGAAAAATATTATTAAAAACAATGAAAACATTTGAGGAATTTCCAAAAATACCAACGAACAATGTAAAAGGCTATAGAAAATTAGAAGGTTCGTAGATTGCATAAGCCTAGAAAAGCTTAGGCCACCCTAGACAAGAGTAAAAAACTATTTTAGACAAGAAAAACTGTTTAATAGTTAAAGACCATCGAAGATTTTAGAAATAGTGATAAAACTTGTAGATTTAAGAAAATTATGGAAGGGGTAGAAAGCATTGACGTTTAAATAAATTTTAAGGAATTTGGAAGGAATTTGAGCAAGTTCCATAGAGCTTCACACGAATATGAGCAGTTTTAAACACGTTTGAAGAGGTATTAAGGAACCTGAAAAGGGGTTTAGTAGTTTAGGTAGCTCTGAGCAATTTTGCCAGAATTTTTTTTTAAATATTGATGTTTGTGTTAAGGGATGCTGACAAAATTTGGAGATTCAAGAAAATTGTGGTAGCCTTCAAAACCATTGAATTTTGAACACATTTGAAGAACTACGAGGAGCTTGCAAGAACTTGGAATATCGTTGTAAGAATTGAATGAGTACGTTGAAG